>WMED01010846.1:0-15555 GCA_019650415.1 Pipa parva | reverse complement strand
GGAGGCAGCACAGAGTAGGAGAAGGGGGGGCTCTGGAGGCAGCACAGTGTGGGAAGGAGCTTGTAGGGGCAGCACAGTGTGATGGGGCTCTGATAATCTTGGAGACAGGGATGGCTGGGCAGGCAAGGAGAGCTGACCAATCCAAGCAGGATTTACGTTGGAAGAGGGGTAGTCTTATACGGCGAGTATATCCCAAACACTCTATTTTAACTTGAAAAGTTGGGGGGTCATCTTATACGCCCAGTTGTCTTATACGCCGGCAAATACGGTACATATTTGCTCTGGCAATTAGCAAAGTATTTTATATTAAAATTACTTTTAAACATTTCTTCAATGTTTTTTCCTGCTACAAATTTCTGTTTCATACATTTGAAAGTGCCTATCGGTCTTGGGAGTTTAGATATATCCTTATGGGTAATGATGTTTTTAAGTCAGGACGATACTGTTTGCCCTTCAATGCAAAAAACCCATTTATAGATAAATTTGGGTAATGTAAATGTTCACATAAAACCTTATCAGCTTTTAAAATTTACCAATATTTTTTAATGTTTTTTTTTGTATAATGTTGGATTTGAATGTATATTTGCTTAAAAATGCTACCTGATGGTCACTTTGAACATTTTTCTTATTCACTGTGTCTCTCAATAACCCACTTCTGGGGATCAGTTCGGCTTTCTTTTTTGATTCTGTAATTAAAGTGCTGGAATAGCTTTTTGGTTTTGATTCGTTCGAGCAGTTCCTTAGAGAATAAATTATAATCCTCTGTTTTGGAGCAATTGCATTTAATGTGATTAAACTGCCCATAAGGGATATTTTTGATCCAACTATTATGATGTCCAATTTTAGCATTCAGGAGATTATTCGTATCAGTTGGTTTCCTAAATAACCTAGAGTGAATATTATTGTTTTCATATGATAGAGTGAGTTTAAGATAATTGACTTCAAGTTTATCAAAACATTTAGTGAAGGACAAATTGTAATCATTGCTATTTAAATGTTGTAAAAAATCTCTTATAAGGTTGGGGTCAACCTTTCAAATAAATAACAGATCATCAATATATCCGTGATAAATTATAATGTCATTGCGAAAAACAGGATTATTGGCGAACGATGGGGCAAATTTAATCCCTTTAGTTTGGAGATAAAATTGACTATCATTAACAGTTTTTCTTTAAAATGAATTCAGTGCAGGAGATGATAAAATCAATTTGGTATAAATTGGATCTAGTTAGAAAGTATTTAGTAGGATTTATACCCTCATTACATTATCACACTAGGGGGGATTCACTTCCCTTGTTCTCCCTTTCATTTTATTTGATTATATTATTATATTATATTATTTATTTGATTTCATTTTATTATATTATTTTTTCTGTTGATTTCATTGCTTTATATTTGTGACTCTATACACCTTTTTAGACACAGTAGCTTTTTGTTCTTTACCTATTTTTTTAATAATACACTAGTGAACTAGTTCACATCCCTTGTATTGGTGTTCTGTCTATTTATCTTGACTGCAAGCAGCCATATTGTATGTTTTGGTTGCCACCTTGTCATGCTGTTTTCTATGGAGATTTAGATTAAGATCTGCAGTGGTCCAGGTCATATTGCCAAGCCTTTAGTGTGTCAGAAGGGGCAGTGAAATATCAACAGAATCCTGAATCAAACAGTTAGATCAATATTTATGGCCTTCAGGTATGTATGTCTAATATGTATGTATAATTTTATTTATAAAGCACCAGGAACTGGGAGGGTGGTGGCTCAGGGTCAGGATGAAAATATTAATGGAGGTAATATGGATGGGAAGCCAAATAGTATTTGAACTGTTATTTAAACAGTCCTGTGCAGAATATAAATATATCAGTAATGTTTGCTATTTGGTAGTGTTAAGGGATATCAGTCTCTGCAAAGAGAATATTCTGATCAGCTTTCTTGTACAGTGTGAGTTTAGTGTAAAATGTAGGCATCTCCAGGCTCTTCAAAGAGAGTTTCTGGTTTTATTTATAAACCAAAACACTCTTTTTGTAATGGGGGTATGCACATACTTTCACTAATATACAGTATATATATTGGATTATTTTGAAAGTAGGTCTCTTCTTATTGATAGTATGCTTCTTATCATATATATATATATATATATATATATATATATATATATAAAACATTGAAGTTAAAGATGATATTTGTAAGCTTTTAGTTCCAATGCAAACTATTTTTATTTATAATATTCTTTCTTAGTCAGATAGTCCCTTTTGACCAGGTGTATTTTCTTGTATCTGATTGATATCTCTATCCTGTATGTTCAATTAGTATAAGGAAATAGTGAATCCATACAACAACAAATAAACCTTTTTATTGCTGTGTACAACAGCTCGCAAAAATGTCCCCTGGTGTACTTTGTACCAAAAATAGAAAGCATATGCGCACTGATCTTAATAGATTGCAGTTGTATTGCTGTGATGTTGCTGTGCTCATGTGTCAATCTACTAAAACTGGTGTGCATGTGCTTTCTATTTCCTGTTTATTCAATCAGCAGCAGAGCTAATCAACATTCTAATAAACACAATTCATGATAAACTGTTAAAAGGAAATGTTATCCTTTATTAAAGAAGTCATGGAAAACGTGTACAATATTCCAGCTATTTTAGTTGCAAACATGGATATTTGTGTATTTTATGCATCTTAATTGAGAGGCTTTAGTTCTCCTTTTACTATTTAAATATAGTGAAAACCTACGAGTTAATTAAAGGAAAGCATGTTAACTTTATGAACATTTAAGGGAAAGAGGGGAAATTTGTATTAGGGTAGGATGGAAAAAAAAGAAAAACCAGAGAATTAGAGAATCAAAGTAAAATCAGAACATCTCTGACACTTCATTATAGCTATTCCATGGCTCTGTGATTTACAATATTTCACTATTTGTTGGACTGGAAAATATGGTTTTAAAATCACATTCATTTTATGCAGTGACATTAGTAATGCAATAAGCCATGGAACTATAGTATCAGGTCACTTTGAACTCAAGTTAACTTTGAAACAAATCTTTGTAAGAAAGTTGAATTTGTAACTACAAGATTTATAAGCCGGGCAAAAAGATTATTCCTAGCGATCATTTTTCATATTTCTTCTTTTTGTTTTATCATTCTCGCCATTGTTTTCTGAAGTTCCAATCATGTGAGGCTCTCAATGGCAAAATAAACTAGATACAGATGGAGTATCAGGGCTCTGCTCATTCCAGCGGAAATGCATTTTTCTGACCACGCTACATTAATTATTTTAGAATTTGAGATCAAGTTGTATTTTTTTTTGTACGATGAAAGCATACTTAGGTAGCAATTTTGCCACTGAGGTGGAATTCATATGCACTTCATTTAGTGGTCCTGAACACTACTATACTGAATACTACTCCTAAGTCTCACAGCGACATAATGTGACTGCATGTTACTTTATATTCATTCCATAAGAAATACTAACCAATGAAAGAAATCATTGAAAACATTTTAACACATTTTTTATTTAAAGGAGGCATGAGCAGAAATGCGCAAATGTAACTGTAATGCAGACTGGTAATAATGGAAATACTGGTAATGTACTATTTTTCTAAATACTAATATTAATATACAAGTGTGTATGACTGGATGTGACTGTCACACAGCTAAATGGGATGGTTAGAGATGTAATACATATTATGAATAATTACAGTCACATCCTAAGAATGCATTTGTGTGACAGTTTGCATCAGCGCAACAAGATACTAACGAGGCTAAAACCCCAGTACAGTTATTTTTGCATATTGCTTTCATATTGTTTGATTTATAGCACCCCTTGTGCACAGAGCTTTCTACCAGCCCAATGTTGTTCCATCATAGTGACTATAAGGCCCTCATTGACTAAAACTAGTATAGTCGCATAGAGGTCTTAACATCTACTTTCCAGGTTCACTTATTGACTATTGTGAAATACATGACCAATTCAGGTGTTTACAATAGTTGCAAACTTATGGAGAACTGATCGCAAATCGATCAGAATTCCGCACGTGCGGTAAAAATTGCGATCAGGCAGAAAAAATCCGCCTTTAATAAATTTCGCCCTTAGTGTGAGAATCAAATTATAAAGCTAGGTAGAAACTGAGGTCACGAAAAGTCCCTAAAAAGACAGTATAGGAGCGCAAACGATGAAAAAAAGGAGGAATTTGGTAGTATTTGGTAACCAGCAATGTAGCACCATAGAATTGTGTAACACAAGTTAAATGGCGGGTATATGAAACTCACACTCCTATCACTAAAAGGGGTAGGGCAATGTGGCGTGGAATGGTATATAACTCATTACACCTCCTAACTGTGGTTATGCTTACCAGATATTACTGGTCATCTATGCATTCAGTAAACCGTTGGACCAAAAATGATGTAATATAAAATGGTCTTATGATGTTTCCAATTGTAAACTCCTCTCATGATGTTCAGTAGGTATTACACATATAGGAGATATGAACAAATAGAAAAATAGATGTGATACGTATAGAAAAAAACTTTAAAAAGGAATAATAGGTACTCACATAAAAGACAGATATGTAATGCAGATATACTCTGCAGACAAAAGTCCACTAGGAGATCCTATGATCTGATTTGTAGTGTTCAACACGTTTCACTGGTAAAAGCCCAGCTTCTTCAGGAAGTAGCTGTTACAACCGTTCAATTCAGTTGTCAGAAAGTAAACTGAGGTCAGACTTGTCAATGCTCTAATACAAGCAAGCAAGAGGGAATGATAAGAGGGAATCAAACACTGAAATAAACCTTGCAAGACCAGATAGATACAATTAAACTTCATTTTGTCTCACAGACAACAGAAAATACAGTAGATGCTTAAATGTCATTTATATCTGCCACTTTGGTGTCTAGACTGCCACTTGAAACTGAACAGTACGTATATAAAGTATCATGGGTAGTTTTGGGGTTTATTCATGAAAGTTTGAATAGTTGCATAAAGGTCTAGATTCATATTAATTCATCACCTCCCAATCTTCATATATTCAGCAAACTTTCAATGTGGCAAATTTGGATGCTTATGATGTGGACACATGATCTTTGCATGCACAGGTTATTATTAACCTATTCATCAAGTGTTGGACTCTTTAGAAG
The DNA here is from genome assembly GCA_019650415.1 of Pipa parva. Classification (NCBI taxonomy): domain Eukaryota; kingdom Metazoa; phylum Chordata; class Amphibia; order Anura; family Pipidae; genus Pipa; species Pipa parva. Next base: position 10,417 of record WMED01010846.1, on the reverse strand, counting down.
TAGCGAATTTGACAAGGTGTACTGTGTTAAATACTCCAGTTTTACTTCACAAGATCAAAGTGGTGAGTTATGGGGCTATTGTCTGACTATGCTTTGCTATGCAAGAGTTGGCATCCAACGCTATTTGCTTCACTATGGGAATCCTCTGTTTAGTGAATAAGGAGTAGAGAATTTGTGACTATTGAAGTGTAGCAACATGAATTGATGGAAATTTACTTTGACAGCCAAATTGTTACTTTGATGAATAAGCCCAGGGGTGATTTTCAGCAGGGTTGACAACCCAGTAACATTTCTAAAAAAAAAAAAAAGTCATTTGTACCATTTTCCTACAGTTTTCTATAGGCAATTTAATGTAAAGTGACCTGGTTCTAGATATATTCGAAAGGTAGTGACATTGCCAGGATAGCACCCTTCTCCTTTTTGTCGGTGGAGTCCTTTAATAATTAATGGTGCTTAGTTTGAGTTCTATATGGGGGGGAACTACTTTCACCTTCTGGTTCTAAGTGATAAAAAGGACCCTTTCTTACTAACTGCAGCATTTAGGCAATACTAGTGGTTCTAGTGCATGTCCTTTGTCTATAATTTGACTACTTCTTAAACTTGAAAAAAGATTAGCCAGTCACACTAGAATTACAAAGCTCATTACTTCAACTGTGTCTAAATAAATTCCTTATAAACACAACTTTATATAAGCACAACAGCTGTATGAGTTTATTTCCAACTCAGTGTGTTATTATAAACACAGTTTCAGGGATTATCAGCTTCCGCTGGTGTACAGACTAAAGTAACATATACACCATTTTAGTAAACCCCCGTATTCATGTCAGTGATAAATATCATAAAATAAGGAAGACATACGGCATGAATACAATATGGAAGATTAGAGTTTGTCTTCTATCCACTTTCACAAAGCCTGGGCAGGAAATCATTCAATATTCTTTTATCGCCAGATGATTCACTGATTTTTTTACTGCTTAAACAGACATTTAGCAGAGTTGATATAAGAACCACCTAGAAAGAAGGACTTTATTATAAACTAAAATAATAATTGAGCTGCATCTCCAACACATTCATAAAAAAGCTTTAGGTCTGTGACTGAGGAGTCATTTTGTATGACTCACTACAAAATAAAACTAGATAAAATTCATACAGTCATTTACCATCAGGGCTTTTTTTGTGCCGGTATGCACCGGTACGGCGTACCGGAAAATGCCGGGCCTAGGGGTAGCATGAGGTGGGCACTATCTTAATACCGTCCCCTCTCCTTACCTACCTCCTCCTTGGCCCTGCTGTTGTGCTACAGCGTTTTTACCTCTCCAGTAATGATGTCAGTTCCTGGAGCTCACAGTGACAGCCAGTCCGAGGAGGTAGGAACATTACTAATATAACGCACCCCTCCTTCACAGGATAGGGACTAGAAAGGTGGGGGGCATCAAATGTGGGAGGGGGGTTGGGAGGTAGTAAGTGTGCGAAGGGGAGTTGTGGAGGCAGCAAGTGTGGGAGGGGATTGTGGGGAAAGTAATGAAAAGGACTGCACATGCCTATGGGGATTATACAAGGCCAAGGGGGAGCGCTTGAGGATCACATCCTAATAGGAGCGCTGGGGAGTAAGACGCCTGCACTCTACTAGTACTTCTATGCAGAGGTGGCGAGTATCTGATTCTAATCCCCTGAGCTCCCAGACAGAGGATAAGAATCAGATCATCGGGCTGTCACTGCATAGAAGCACTACTAGCCTACTAAGCTGTGCAGCAGACTGAGAGTCTGAAAGTGAGATTATGCAGGTGTCATCAAAAACTGGGGGGGGGGCGCGATTTCATTACTCCGCCTAGGTTGCCAAAAAACCTTTCCCTGGTCCTGTCTCTGACAGTCTCTTCTGTCAGTCTCACGAGAAGAAGCCACTTACATGTGGAACACGTCCGATTTTCTACCTTGTCCAGACTCCACGCTACTGCACCTCTGGCATCTACCCTACCACCCTGCGCGATTACAATCTTCTGGAATTGTTCGCTATGTAGTTCTTTTCTATTCCGAGCATTTGTTAAATCAATTACTTCTATTCGGCTATGAAAATTAATTTATATTCAGTATGGAATTAATTAATTAATTACAATTTAATGATGGGGTTACAAAGAAATGCAGTTTCAGTTTGAAATTAATTAATTACACTTTAATGTTGGGGTTACAAAGAAATGCATTAGGAGCTATTTTCTGACTACAGCTAGTGTCACATTGTGGCGCAGGGAAAAGTATTCTAACATCTAACTGCTGAGAACTTAAAATGATTGTTATTCTGGTATTAGCTCTTCTTAGCTATTCTTGACGTCATTTATCTTATTGCTGCCTCTATTGTGCCATTCAATATCTTTTAATCCTGTGACATGCTTAATATTTATTGATTATACTTATATTTATGAGAAATGAATGAATGAATTAATGTGTACCGGAAAATATTTTTTTTACAAAAAAAGCACTGTTTACCATACTCATCACAAAATCAAGAGTAAATCTTGAACCATATCTTTTGATTATGTTGTGTTAAGAGGAATACTAGTCTCATTTTTACTTTTGGCTAGGCCAGACTAGTGACCTGATTTGCTGCACATATAAAACAATTGTACTACAAAAGGGTGCACTTAGCTAAATACAGTGATCAATAGCTCCTCGCAACTCCTTTCTCCAAAATTTCATCTGGAAAATCACTGTTTATTAGGGGTAATGGCAATGACTATTACTTCTTCTATTGTGTCTCATGTATTTTTGTTCAGTTTGTGGGTCCTTACAATTGCAGGGACAGACAGATTTGCTCATTCAACACTGAATCAGACACTCTGCTACTTTTGGATCAGTTTGGCTAACCTGTTGTCTTATATTAAACTCTTGTTACTTTGTTGCCTCTTCCACTCTCTCATGTTCTCCTTAAACATGACTTTCTGAGATTGCCTCAGGCAGAAAATATGGTTTAAAAAAATGTAAAGTCCTGATGATTTGTTGTGGCCATATTTTAAATGAAAAATTACTCTGGAAAAATGGATACTGATTCTTTCAGGAAGATCTGCCATGGAGTAGTGCAGGCAGGAATAAAGTGGAATTGGCTTAGAAATGCTTCTCTCTTTTTGCGATGATGGTTGTACACTGCTTTAAAGGCTCAGATGATTCTCTTCCTATTGAATCCCCTAAAACTTATAGAAGATGATCTGTTGGGAATTTGTCTCCTTAATATTTTTAGGAGAATTTTTTCCCATACCTGAATAATTTAGGACATTTTAACCTATAACAGTCCAACGTTCCCATTTTGGGAACATGTATTAAATAATATATTATATTATTAATTTATTATTTAATACATGTTCCCAAAATGGGAACATTGGACTGTTAAAGGTTAATAACATGTGGATGAGGTCACCTATAATTTGACACTGAGTATATATCTCAGAGGTGGGCAAACATTTTAACCATCGGGTTGCATGAACTGCCTGATGACTTCAGAGGGCCGGGGGGCATGCCTAGTGTGCTGACGCCTATGGTGCTAGGCCACACCCCCATTTTAATATCCTCTTGTGGGCTGGTCCAAGACTTCTGGAGGGTCAGATTCAGCCCGCGAGCCATAGTTTGCCCACTCCTGATATATCTTCTTCACTCTTTGGGATTAAAAACCTCTTTGGTGTATAATATACCCTATGAAATATTTCAAAACTTGGTAGTTTTATTCAATACATTTTGGAAACATTGTGGGTACATCATATGATTCTATATCATTTATTTGCTTCAATTTCTAATCCATTTTTAAATATCTTTTTTTACATTTAAAATGTAGATCTTGGCTTTGATAGAAACTTAATAAATATGACAGATTGATCATTTACTTTAAGAAGCATTTTAATAGTGATATTCACTCATTTTAAACATCAGTAAGAAGCAATAATTGACTATACTCTAATCTCTTTATACAACTAAAAATAAACTGTCTATGCATTACAAAAATAATTTTTCAAACAGTAACAATTAGTCTGGCTGATGGTGACGTGACTTCCTTTAAATAGTAACAAAAGGGAAGTGTATCCTAAATGTTGGGGAGGAAATTGTAATCAAACAAGGGAGTTCAGGCTGCAGGCAGGAACGGTTTTATACTGTTCAACAAGATTATTGACCTTTATTTCTTCTTTGAGGCTATGTACATTTTCTTTTTAACAAAATTACATTCTGTGTTTGAAATGAAGGTAAAGTAATCTAAATAAGTTTGTTGGAAATCAATATTCTAGAACACATATTGGATGCATATTACCATCTTATACTACTTCTCTTGCTTCCTTTGAATGATTCTTAGAAGTGTTTTTTTCTTGCTGTGCTTCTTGTAATTCTTGTAAACTACAGAATCAAATTTAACATCGTGAAGTTTTCTACACCATATAATACTTTTGGCAGCTTACATTAAAATTTCTGTCACGATGCTTTTTTCTCCCTCTCGTCTAAACTAGTGTTTCCCAAATGCCGGGTCGCGACCTGGTACCGGGCCACCGAAATGAAATGCCGTGTCACGAGCGCCGCTCATGAATATTCATGAGCGGCGCTCTTGTGGCCCGGTTATTTTTGTGCTTATCCTTCGTGCCGGGTCACGAAGGAGAAAGCACAAAAATAACCGGGCCACAAACAGAACAAGTTTGGGAAACACTGGTCTAAGCTATGCACATTAGGATTTTTTTTCTGATGTGCCTGTTAATTAAACTATGCATGAATCGTTTGCCCTTCTCTGAACATTTTTTATTTCATTCAACTTTTTCTGTTGCAGTAATGCAAGATCTTTAACAGCTGCCTTTCGATTAAGTGAACACAGTTTTGAATGTCTTTTAGTAACAGTGCTTTTTCTCTTCTCTTCTGTTACAACTTGAGTCCCCTTCAGTATCTGACAAATTGTTACTATCTGTAACTAGGCACTGGACACATTTTTATAGAAATCTGAGTACACTGCAATTTATTTAATTTAATCTATCTGGTGGCTTACAAAGGACTAAGAACAATAGGCAATTTAACTGGAAGGACTGGTCTTGAACCTGGATGGTGTAGGATACTTTGCAAAGCTGACCTTCAGATAAAACAGGTGGTTAAAATTAATTGACAGGATAGATTCATAACCCTATAGCTGTGGTATAAGCAAAGGCTAGTGGATCTATGATTGATTCTCTCTTGAGGGATGATATGAGTGACTTCTAACTGCATGGGTTATACAAAAGTAATGGGAGGCACAGGAGCAGGTGGATCAGTAAATCAGGGTAGAGGATCAGACACTTCAAATGCTGGGAATGTTTTTCTATACGTCCCAGGCAAATGTCAACCTTGATACAAAAAGTTATGAGATCTTCCAGAGAGCTGGGTAGGTCTTTGGAAGTTGGTGTATCCTTTATCAGAGGCCTTGCCATGAGGCTGTGATTCAGGCTTAAATGCTCCACTTAGTGTCAGCAGCAAGACATTGAAAGTGAAGTCCAACACATTGCTTTCCAGAGAGCATGGCTATGATGCAGGTCACTTTAGCTTTCTTGGATGTGAATTGGCTAGACTTTAGTTTAAACTGAATTCAAGATTTCTTTGGAAATACATAACAGGGACTATGGTCTTCATAATAATGATAGGGAGCAAGGTACTGACTAGGTGGGAAACATGGTCACAGGAAGAACCATTAGTAGCTGAGCACATAGAGTGTCTTCTGTGACTTCCTCGCAGGCAGCCAGCAGACACTTTTTTAGACAGATCAGCTGAGTATAGTTTAAGGCTTCTAGTGAAAGTTTTTCATAGAGACTCAAGACTGAGGACTGGGCTGCATGCTTTAAATGGACTAATATCTAGCCCAGACTACTCTCTGTCTGTACCCAGGATGGGGAAATGGGGAGGGGTGATAAGTTCATTTCAATTTAATGCAGGATAGCTCAGCTATACCCATCAGCTCATTCAACAGCAATGTTACATGATCAGGAGTTCAATAGGGGGCAAGGCTCTGGAACAAGGATTGACAAAGGAATGCCACAATCAGGAATTAAGTCTGGTAAGTGTACAAAATTTTAAACCCTCTAAGGAGCCCCTGACCTCAGATCTGCATTCATTTTCTGGCTGCAGTGATTGGATTTGCAAATGTCAGCAGTTTGTGGGCAGACAATGTAGGAGAGTAGCAATTTCGACTGGTTTAGACATTTTGCATAACACGGAGCCTAGAAACTTGATGAGTTTACAAATTGGCAGAGATTCATGAATCAACTGACATTAAAGTAAGACAGAGTATTTAAGGGGATTGAGGGCAATAGGAAATGTAACTAATAGTTGGTTACTGAGACAAAATGGATATGTTGGGCCTTTTGCACACTGAGCAACAAAAGTACACTGACTAGACAAAAGTACAGTTCATACAAAAGTCAACTGGACACTAGGGGATTTGGACAAATTTACTGCTGGACTGCTTAGCACTGAAGGGAATGCTGTTAAATGACTACTGGGCACAGAGCAACATATCCTTTAAAGGTGGTGTGGGTGAAAACAAAGCAATTTTATAGATATGTGACACCTGATAAAGGACAACTGCCTGAAACATGTTGTGCCATACTTATATTAAATACCTTCAAAAAAAGTTCACTGTCTCTGGAACTGCTATATTCCACTCTCACTGCATTGCGTAGTGGAGAAAACTTTTTCATTTCACATAGAAATATAACCTAGTTATTAGGCACTGGGCAGTGTTTCTGATTTTCTACTGGGTAATGAGGACACTGATTAATGTACATGATGAAAAACTAGTAATTAAGGCCAGTTTTGAATAGGACTGATGGTTTACACTTGGTGGCATTATTGCGCAGTAGGCACTGTGCAATGCAAATGGTACTTTCCCTGCTGATGGTACTTGTTCAAAAGAAAAAAAAAACTATTGTTATTGTTGCATTCCATGCTCAATAGCATTGATACATTATTTTTATTACAGCTAACCTTACCTAGCAGCCCCTTTAAAGGGAGATGGTAAGTAAGTAAAAAAAAAAGAATGCAGTAATAAGTATCAAAAGTTCTAATATCTAATATTAAAAGTATCATGAGTTCTTTGCTCAGTACCAAACCTTGGAGTATATTTATCAAAGAGTGATGACTGTAATATACCATAGCAAAAATGATGATGAAATGGCACTTATGGAAAGTCAAAAGACTGCACATTGGGTAGAAGAAAAGAGTAATAACTATAAATTATGTATGAAACAGTCATTTTATAACAATTCAAGCGCCAAAGAAAGTTCATAGCAATTATCCACCACTTGTACATAACTGTTGCATAAATAATTAAATAGTATATGACCCTGATGTTATGAAAACATATGACCAGAGTAATTTCTAATTCATCAATAAGAACAACTGTGTTATTTTATAATGGGTGCCAAATATTGGTTCATGGCATGTGCAAAATCCCATTTTTAGACAAATCAGAGCATCCAGCACAAGATACGAGACCTCAACCTGTCAAAAAATTAAATAATGATATATACTTAACATCATTGTCTGAATGTCTTTGTGTAGTACTTGTATTATGATGTCCCACTATAGAGCTATTGAATAAGGTGACCACCAAGACCTTGGATACACCTAATACCTTTTGCTGGGTCTAGCGTCTTCTTGATGTCATTCATTATTGTTATCAGCATTTGGTTAATATTTAGTATAATTAGGTAATGAATAAAGAACACTAGGCATGGGAAAGTTGTTGGTTTTCAAAAACACTGGGTTGTCAAACAAATTAGGGTTGTGTATGTTTTATTGAGCATTGTGCTTTAAAACATATAAGCAACCAAGTACTAAGAGCAACTGGCAATTTAATAAAGGAGTACAGCCCCCCAAATACTCTTTCAGTTAGTTTTCCCCAGCTAAATGCAGCTTCTTTTTGGTTTATGGTAGTGAACAGGATTATTTTTTTGGGCCCACGACAGATGCCTTCATCTTTTTAGGTTATGCACTGTAAGTGCCTATTTACTGCTACCAAAGACCTATATAAAGTTTATGATGTTCCAGTTTGCTAGTCTTGTAAGGACAGTAGTTGTAACCATACTTCCCTAGGCAGACCCATGTGAAAATGAATTCAAGCTAATGATGCTGCTATTTACCTGATTATCCTCAGAATGCACTTACGATAGCATATATTTATATAATGAATACCCAATAATATTTAAACACATAGAAATAGTTATTTACTGTTTTCTACTTGATGAAGTGATGGTTTGGGAGTGTCAGGTTCCCTTTAATGTATTTTATTTTTATGAGCAGTTTCAACTTTAATGGGCCATTTTACAATTACTTTATCATTCACTCTTTCTGGCCACAGCCCTGGTAAGTGCTTGCATCATCACATTTGTGTACTTTAATACAATAAATATTAGTAGCACTCCACTTTACTGACCACCATAGATCATTTTTGGAAACACTTATCTGTCTATTTTTTTAATGACAGCTAGAATTTTCTTTCTGGCTGACCTGGCAAGCTAACAAACATTAAAAAAATTGAGAGATTGTAGGACTCCATTTATATTACTTTTATCATTGAGATTCTGAAGATATGTTCCAATCAATAATCTCCAAGATAACTCTGAAATTGTATCATTTCAGTCAGCGCACTGTATATACAGTATATATATATATATATATATGTGTGTGTGTGTATTTGTATATTTTTATGTATAAAGCAGTGTGTTAGGTTAGGAAGCACTGAACAATTTATCAGTACAATTAAAATAGAGACATCACAGAGGTTCTTAACATAATACAAGGTATGCAGGCAGTGACTGAAAGAGGATAGATGATTTTGAAAATGCTGCTAAAATTTTCTTGGCAAGGATAGAGGGGTATAAATCTTTACATATCCCTAGTTACAATTACTGGTGTTTCCATTTAGTGTTATACAGCTTTAAACACATACAGTATTTATATGGGTGCGTGTGATAGTACCGTCTATATGTAATCAATGAAGAAGGTGCCAGTGATTCTTGCTTAAACAAGTGGTACCTTATTTTGGCAGGAACAGAGAAAATACAGTCAAATATGCAATAGATGATCAGGCAAATTTATGGAAATTCACTTGCCTGCCCATAAAACCAGAATGTAGTTAACCAATTAGCTGTGGTCTATATATACAACTATAAATAAAATTATAAATAAAAACAATAGACAAACTTTTTGTTGGTATAAATTTGGCCACAACTTTATTATAATAAAATTGAACCAACACATTATGCCTGCAGTCGCATCAAGCAACTGCCGTGCAACAACCACAACATTGCAAAAGTCTCCAGCTTTGCCTGGATTATAGACCTAAACTGTAGGCTACAGGTTTGAACAAGTGTTGCTTTAACTCCCCATTAGCACATGCTCTGTCATTGCCTCACAAACCTCCACCTGAAAACACAGCTAAACCCTTAGCTGCATTTTCACCCCAACAAAGACAGAGCCTTCTATTCCATTCTATTCCATTTTCAAAGTTCAAATTAAGGTTATCCATTCTAATGGGTTAAGATGAACCCCATCTTTTCTTAATAAGAAATTGTTATCTCCTAATTCCTTATGTCTAATGACAATTCCTCCTATGTTCTTAATAAATGCTGATACCGCCATGTTAAGTTTCATGCGGCATCTTTCAATAGCTTTATAATTTTGCGCCCTTAGCCATACTTTTCTTGATACTATCTCTGACCAAATTATAATAGCTCCTGGCATTAGTTTGTTTGCAAGTGAGTATATCTTGTAAGTTTTATAAACCAAGTTTACATTTTTCCAAGGTCATTCCCCCCAATATGTATTAGTATAACCGCTCAATCACTCTCTTGGGCAGACAATGCAGAGACTGCACTCCTTCTTGGCAGGAATCTGGGAGCTCATTTCCTTCTTGAAATCCTCTATGCCCTATTCCCTAGCACTGAATCCCTTTTCTATGTGTCTGCAATCAGCAAAATATGCATTAAATTCACCTTATATTTTATGGAAACATTTCCATTTTTAATGCAGGACCTCAAATAAACTTTGTTTGATGTGTATCTTGTATTTTGGGTTTTGCTGGTGCCCCTTATAGTCTATTCCCTGGATAATCGATTAAACTTCTTGAACTTTTCAAACTTTAAAAATTTGCTGTTGTTTGTAGACTTTATGATTAACCCATATTAGTTTTCTTAAAATTTCCTCTTAATTTATAAGTATAAAAAACATGTTTCTGCAGAGATATGCATGCTGGGAGTCTTCAAATATTGTGTACATTTTGGGAAGATGGATACTGTAGTATTTTATGAGTAGAGGGATGAATACTGTAGTATTATATGATACTTTATTTGGACTAACAGTTCATTGTTTAAGGCAAGCTTTCTAGAGATATTCCCTCTTTATCAAGTCATACATTTTGGAAAACATCTTTAAT
>WMED01010845.1:0-15557 GCA_019650415.1 Pipa parva | reverse complement strand
CAAATTTTATATTTTTAGGGCAAAAGTTGGGGGTCGTCTTATACGCCCAGTAGTCTTATATGCCGGCATATACGGTACAGGAAGTTACATTTCACCTACAATAATGTTATGTTGTATAATATGTAATTCATTTTGTGTGTGGAGCTGAGCAATCTCTAGTCCTTGACTTGGTATATTGTTTTCTAGTCATCAAGGCCCTAAGGGTTAGTGGGAAAGTAGAAAATATCATCTTCTGATTTTTTTGATTTTTTTTTTTTTATGTGCTTAAAACTGTTAATAGCAAATGCAGGTCTTTGTAAAATACCAATACATTCAAATAATATGCTATAACAATAGAAAAGGCAAATGACATATGAAATTGATTTGATTTTTCTTAGAAAAAAAAAATAATATTGGAACCAAGTAGAGGGGTTTGACTCATGAGAAAAAGATATATTGTCATCACTGTGTAAATCACTGGTAAAGCTTCATATTGAATATGCAATCCCAGTGTGGGACTGGAGTGCTGGGGACCACCAGGAAACATAGGATCAGGGGCCCACTAATAAAAACATGTTCTTCTTGTCTTTATTTCCCTCTTCATTCCCTATGATTTTCTTACATCTTTTAAAAGGGGATTCGACTTCTTTGCAAGTTACTTTATTTAAAAACGTGTGTTGTTTTCTGTAAAGGCTAAAACTCTTGTAATTCCAAAACAAACATTTTTTTATATATACTCTCATATTTTTGTTAATTTTTCCACCTGTTTTCGCTGGGAGTTCCCCTGAATCAGTAGCCAAGGACTACTTAGTAAAATTCCAGCTGCAATTGCCTAGGAAAAAAAACCCAGCCAGCTCTTTAATATAAGAAAATGTTGCAATCTTTAAATGTTACTACAACTTTGCACTGGGTGATGGTTCCCCCAGGAGCAGATTGAAGCAGTATGACAGTAATTATACAGATAATAGCAAGAAAAAAAATATGAATAATGTTTGCTTTGAGAAAATGATGAAACATAAAATTTGTTCGAGACTTTTGATCCCCTTTATTTCTGTTGCTGATTAGATGGCTTTATTTACATTTTTACACAGGCTGTTTGGGTTTGTTTAAACTTAGCAGAGGAAATGCAGCCTTTATCACTTCCAAATGACTTCAAACACTATGCAGTGGCCATAGAAGGACACAAAATATGTGAAAATGTGTTTATTTTGTCATGATTTGCAAATAAATTCAGAGCCAAAAACTTAAAAAAAACAAACAAAAACAAACAGCTGTAATGGATCAGAACCAGAACTAACTTAAAAAAAAAATGGGGGAGGGGGGGTCTGCGCACAACTCTATAAAACTTAGAGCCCTGATGTGACAATATTTCTGTTAAACCATAAAAAAGGGAAACCATTTTATTAAAAACAACTGTGCAATTATAGTACAGTTGATATTATTTTCCATCAAAACATCATGACTGCTGTTTTACTTTATTAGAATAAAATATGAAACATAATTTTATAAATATTCATATTCAATCAGAATATTTTCTTTTTAAATGCAGGATGGGCCAAAAAACATTGGAGATGCCTGAATAAATGGAAAATGGTGTATGGGAATGCCTTCCTGTGTGTGGCTTTCAAAATGGCTGCTGTGTTGGACACTGCATTACTCAGATTTGTAACCCTTCCCCTGAGCAACATGCTACACAAAGGATGGCATCCCCAATCAGCATTTTCTATTTATTCAAGTTTCTTCATACCTTTGTCCCATCTGGCATATGTCTGAATACAGGTAAATAGCTGATTGTCTGCTTAGATTACTTTTTGCTCATAATTTCAGGTCAAACAAGTAAATATTCCCACATCTTCCCTAAACTGGGGATTTCTACATAGAACAACAACATCTAATTCCCAAATACAGTTTGTACTGTTTTTGTTTTTTTTTAACTTATGTCATTAACAAACCCAAACAATATGACATATATGACTAAATGTATGTATGTAGAATTTAATTTATAAAGCACCACACATTTACACAGCACTGTACAAGTCAGCAAACAAATATAAAACAGACATGGGAAAAGTGTATTAAACAATAAAAGTATAATATCACAAGGATATTTCACTTTAAGTGCTAGGTTGCAGTTTACACAAGAGGTTGGAGGTCTCTACCCCATAGAACTTACAATCTAAATGGGAGGAAGACTTACATACACAGATAGAAGGGTAATAAGAGATGCAACAATGTGTTGAAACACATAAATACATAAATAAATACAAATATTAAGCATAAATAACTAATTAAGGATTAAATAAATTAAATAGACAAATATCAGTGCTAATGCTCCAAAAGGTAGGACTTCAGTTTGGTTTTAAAGGTGCAGAAGGAATGTTGCTGGTGAAGATAAAGGGTTATAGAATTCCAGATGTGGGGGGCAGAAAGAGAAAAGGATTTAAGACGAGAAAGGGCAGTATTGGTGTGTGGCATGAAAACCTGGTTGCTTTGGTGGGAGCATAGTTGATGTTGATGAATGTATGGGCATATGAGTGAGGAAAGGTAGGTAGGGAAAACTGAGTGAAGTGCCTTAAATGTCAAAAAGAGAACACTGTAAATGTAAATGATACATTTGTTTATGGAGAGCCAAGTTGCAGAGAGAGATTGGGAGAAAGGCTGTCCCCCCTGGGGAGAGAGGGAGAGAACAGCAGAATTTAGAATAGACTGGAGCAGGGAGAGGTAGGAAGCTGGAAGGCAGGTAGAAGAAAATTGCATAAGTCCAAGCGGGATAGGATGAGAGTGTGCATGAGGGTGTGAGAGAGAAAGGGGAGGATCTTGGCAATGTTGTGAAGAAAGAGATGTGTTTAGTGAACGAAAGAGCAGAGTCAAAAATCACCCCAAGACAACGTACAGAGGTTTACAGGGTTGATGATCACATCATCAACTAGAATGGAAAAGGAAGAGAAGTGCATGGATGAAGATATGTTCTTTGTTAAGATATTAATGTAATTGTTCATTGTCACCTCAGATATTTTCACTTCAAATGATGATTCTCAAAAGAAGTGTCAATTATTGTTCACCACATCCTTTTCATAACATCACTGGGGTAGTCAAAGGACCAGTAACAGAAAAGAAAGAATCCAATTGGATTGACATGACAGCTATTCCTACATAGTACATTCACATGTTTTCTTTAAAGTTTCATTCCTGAATGTAATTTCTTGTGTCTCTCTCTTGTTGAAGCCAAATGTTATCTGTTAATCAAACCCCTGCTAGCCCCATTGTTTTCTATGAAACTTTAGATAACACATATTTATAAAGCTCCTCAGATACCCCAATTAATAAAAGATAGCTGCAAGCACCAGGCAGATTGGGAGAACACAGATGAATAACAATCCAGGATTCATTTTTTAAAACTAAACACGTTGTGCGTACTGCAGTACCGATCTAAATATTAGTATAAAATCATGTTGCATTACTGCTTAAAAACAACTGTAGTCTGCAGCCCTGCACCTAAAGTGATTTCAGATCTGCCACACAGCATGTGAATTCTGCTGGTACCACTTTATAGGGATAAAGTGGTAACCCTAATGCTAATCCAAATAACAAATTTCTTTGTTTTAGTGTTACTAGTCCTTTAAGGCCTTTTCTAACATCATGGAATTTTCTTATACTTTAGTTTGTGGCAAAAAACAGCATTCACTGCCAAACCACCTTTTGCAAAGCCTGTGTATGAAGCCGAAGCCATGCTTAATGTCCGCCAATTTAACAGAAAGTGGGACTCTGGGAGCTCTGTGAAATGTTAACTCTTCTTCAAACTTTTTACCTTAATTTTCCCACGAATTCCCTCATCCCTCCTGCCTTTTCTGAGTTTGCCTCATCCCTTTTAACTTTGCCAGAGGGCCAAGCTTTGCAGGTTATACTTTTCAAAGGGTTTGAAAAGGAATGTCCAGGCTTCTCTCATCTCTGTGAACAACTTCTGTGTTTTAGACATTAGGATGCCTACAAACGCCTTCTGTATTTTACATTTTGGCTGCTATCCTGCTGGCAAATCTCTCAATCTTTCAACTCCCGTTGCAGTAATGCACATAGTGAGCGCATTACTTGGGCTTGAGCTTTTTTAACAGGTCTGACTAATAAGGCCCAAGCGTCCCCTGTGCAGTGTAGGTCTAATTTACATAGACAGGCCAGTGCGGAGTGAGGATGTGTGAAGGTGGAGGAAGTATCGTCAGTGCCCTCCATGCAAGCTGGCTGCCAGAAATATTCAGTAAGATGGGGTAATGGGAGCCCCTGGCTTGTCAAAGAACTAGAAAGAATTTTCCATGAGTGGCCATTAATTGCAAAAGTCTGTGCCGGCAATATGTATATAAACCGAGCACAGGCAAAGCTCACTCTACACCATTTCTTCAATCCAACATGTAGGATAAACACCATTCATCAGAAGCTTACATTAGCAAAGCCTGCACTTAACTCCTTAAAGTCCATAGGAACTGCCAAGATGTAGATGGCGTCATATTTATTTCTTGCCTAGGAATGTAAAAAAAAATGTAAAGCATGTGTGTAATCTTTTTAACAATTTACAGCCCAATAAATGTAGGCTTGTAACAGTATAATGAATGTGTAACGTTACTGGACATCATTTCCTTATTGTCTGTGTCAGAGCCGGTGAGGACAAAGAGGTCTGGAAATTGACATTCTGCAGAGCAGGTTGCAACGTTTGTAATAATATCTAAACTAAAATAATAAAATGTTCTGCCTTTAGGGGATGGTTTCTCCAGGAGAAGGTAATATGATAGCAATGTGCAGGAGGCGATAGCAGGAAAATAATAAAAATAAATAAATAGTGACGATATATATTACATTTGTTTTGGGGTAAATAATGGAAAGTTAGAAAATTCTAATTTCCACATAACGGCTGAAGGACTGCGGATGGAAATGAACCATTGATCATTAAGTAATCCCACATGTAGAAATTATAATATATTACCAAGCAGATAAAAAAAGGGTTAATTTTGAGTAAAAAGGGCTAAAGGAGAACGAAAGGCTCATTAGTCTAGTAGTGATCCTTAAGGGTTAATATGCTTACCAATCTCAAATACAGTGTAGAAAAATGGCTATTGTAAATATCTTTATTGGAACACAAGATTTTTTGAACAAATAACTAAAAATAGAAAGCTGTTAGGGTCAGGCCATATATAGGCATTGTTCAGCACCCACAGTTAATTTGCTCAGTTGCCTGCAGCTACCCAAATACACTACACTATGCACTGAAGCTGCCTTTGACCAACAACTAGTCGACTATATTTACAAATTCCTGATTACCTTGAATGCTGCAGAGGCATTGCAGAAGCCCAAGGACATCACTGGGTTCTCATAATGATAAAGTTCATCTATTCATCCCACCACTGATAAATTTGGATTAGATTGCATACCTCCAACAGGTCCAGCTTCAGTCATTTTAAGAAGTTCAAAGTGATGTCCGAAGGATAGCAGTTGAGAATTGTAATTTTATTGAGCCCCCCAGTACTCAGTGCATGGTTGGAGGAATCTGTCTTTATTTTTAACAAAACTAATCCAGCTCCAGCAGTTGAACTCAAGCTTATGAAAACCTTTTGGTTGGTGCACTCTATGAAGCTTGTCCTGTGTAAACTTGCAAACTATTTCAAGTATGCCAAAGCCAAAGGTCAATACTTTATTCTTATACTCTTCCATCTAATCTCTGCTTTTGATACTGATGATTATTTATTATTCAACTTCTCCTACCATTTATCCTACCTTTCTAATCATTCCTTTTCCCCTAAGCTAATGATACCTCTTTTTCTGTTCTGCTTAGTGGGAGGTCTGAATAACCTGTTATGGACAATTTTAGGTTTTTATTATGGAGTGTTGTTTGTGAGGGTTTTTTTTAATCTGTTTAAATATTATATCAATATGAGACATCCTGCTACCTTTGGGAAATCATCAGACTGGAATGCACTAAAGTTACCAAACTCCCAAGTCTATAGGGTGCCTATCTAGTTTAATGTGTCAGTTGTGAAGCTTTTGTGTCACCTTGAACTGGGCAGTTCACATACTGTAAACAGAGTGAAGTGGTCAAATTCAACGCACTTCAATATTTGAGTAGCCATCAACTTTTTGGGTTGCAGGTAGTTGATTAAGATGCACATCTGGGATCAGTATAGCTTCTTAGCTTCATATTTACACATAGGGATGCTCTGGGCATGCACTGCAAGGATAACTTAAAGTAAGGCTTAGATCTTACATTTGAGCATTGTGTAGCCTTTACATCTTGGGGGTCTCCTGAGAAGTATTGCAATGGCCGTTAACCACCAGGTAATTTGTGTTGTGTAAGAAGTCTCTCATATTCATTAAGTATAAAGGTAATTTCTGGATGGGCTGTACTAGATCTGAAGATCAGTAACTGTGTTGCTAGAGAGTTTAGTACTGCACAATAATAATAAAAAAAAACACAAAGAGACACTCACACACGTCTATATCAGAAGTGTGCTGCTTCCATATCATGGGGACAGAGAAATCTAATACAAAGCAAAGTGTCCTGAGTTTATATTTGACTGGACTTGCTCAAGACAAAATTGCAGTGCTCTTTTTGAAAAGTGAAAGCAGAAAATGGTCAATTGTCTTTATCACGGGCAGGTTTACTGTATTTTTGGCCATTCTAGTATAGTATAGTCATATTTAAACCAGGTTTAATCACTCTTTAATGAGATAGAAAGGACCAAAGAAAGTTACCTTGCTCATGGGGGTACTTCCTTTGGATTGGTTTCCCAATACTTTGTTAGTACTCAAATGCAGCAAGTTTATCCAGTTTCTTCTAGTCTCATCATTAAAACTCACCACATACTGTAATTAAAATCCAATCACTTATATTGTAAGCTCTATGGGGCAGAGACCTCCATCCTCTTGTGTCAATCACAACCTGCCTCTTAAAGTAATTTACTCACTTGTAATGTGAAATGCACTTTCCCCATGTCTGTATTATATTTGTATTGCTGAATTGTACAGCGCTGAGTAAATTTATAGCGCTTTATAAATAAAATACATGCATCCAAGGTAGACCAGTAGTGCACAGCAAAGGATAACCTGTGAATGTAGGAAAATGAAACACAGGCTTTCATATGAAGCAAGGGATTTAGCTTAAAGCCTGCTGTCATTGTAGTCAGAAAAGTAAACCATAAGACAATTAGCTAGCTGCAGGTTTGTGCTATAGATTCTATATATTAGATTGAAATGGGATTGCCTGGAAATGGAGGGAGATGAACTATTCTGAAGGAAATGGAGCTGTGTTTAGTTATAAAGTTTAGTTCAGTATGTGGGACATGTGATGGGGGGATGTGAAATGAATATAGTCAATCAAATGAAGGATTAAAAGAGCAGAATTTGAGAAGTGCGGAAATATAGTAAAATGCTGGAAAATTTATACATGTTTAACAAAAATGCATTTGGTAAAGAGGGAAGAAGAAAGATGAAAATATTAATATACAGATATTTCCGCAGCAGACAGACACATTTCATGGTCCTCTGTAGTTCCTTTCCATGTGGATCTTTTTAAGTTCCGTTGATAAACTCTGGCCTTGTTGACTAAAGGTCAAATAGTCTCATAAAGCTCTGAATTCTAATGGATTGAAATGGATTTCTGTTATTCTTGATATGGAAATTCTCAAAACTGATAAGGGTGGAGATGTGGTGATTATACACAAAGATCAATATATGGCAGATGCCATCGAAAATGGTTTAATAGTAAATAATATATGGGTTTTAAATAGTGAACCCCACATCCTCTTTAAAGAACTGTATTGATATATTTTTGGATGATGCCATGGCACAAGTGCAAATTTCTAAAGCCTTGTTGTAAAATTTGACTATTCAGTAGACCAGTTAAGCAATGCAACCATCTCCAGCACTCCAGTAGATAATAAAACCAGGCTTTATTGTTTCTAGTTAAAAACATTCAGAATTCATTGTAAAGCTTCCAATGTGCATCCCATCCTATATGTTTCGTGCTACAAGCACTTAGTCATAGATGAATGAAGGTATTAGCAGGTGCTATAAATTGGGATTACTAAAGACTAGCCCTTAGGAGTTAAATAACAAGAATCAAATGGTTATGCTTGTAATAATTTAACAGGATATCTTGCTAGATCATAACATTTATATCAGCATATCACTATTATAAAGTCATTCATCTTGGGTCAAAAGAAAAGCTTCCCTAGAAATAGAAGTTAATACTATGCCATATGTTAAGTAGTTTAAATACAATAATATATATATACCATAACAAAGATAAATCAAATAGGTACAATGAAACAAACATAATGTACAAATACATTTTAAAAAATGCTATTATCCATTTTAAAAAATGGATAAAAATCAACATTGGACATGTATGATTGTATAAAGAAATATGTGCATACATATAAATAAACATATCAAACAAAATGTGACTATTGTAATGAAGAATATAATCATTATAGTGAAAAGGCATGGAGACAAATGTTATAATTGTTCAACCTTAAAGGGGAACTAAAGGGTAAAAAATATTTCAGCTAGAAGCCTTATGGACCTTCGAACCTTATGCAAAAAAAACTGCAGAACATACCCAAATGTACAGTAGCCCTATGAGACAAAGGATAAATGCCTGTGAAGTTGTCAGCTGGGCGACTCCATGTTTGGCTGTACTGTAGAGACTGCACATGCTCAGTGTGCTTTGTCTCCTGTAATTGTGCCATATTTAGGGACTAATGCAAAATAACCTGACTTGAAACTCATGATAAAACTATGACACTGAAGTCAAATTAATCAAGAATAAAAAAATACTGAATTCTCTACAAATCAAAGAGAGGAAACTATTCCTGCATTTAAAGTGTAGTATAGTGGTAAATTCACATTATTCCTAATGCTCATTTAACCCAGCGGTCGGCAAACCACGGCTCACGAGCCGCATTTGGCTCTTTGGCCGCGTTGTGCGGCTCCAAGCAAGCTGCTCTTCCACCCGCCCATGTCCTTTGATGTCTCTTGTGATGGGACGTCAAAGGTCATGTGATCGGGACCGTACATGCTCCACCCCCTTTGCGGCTCCCGGACCAATTTGCAAAGGTGGAGGAGGGAGAGAAATGGCTCCCTCCTCTGCGAAGATTGCCGACAGATGATTTAACCAATACTACTATCTGCAGCTTGCATTTCCTGAGTTTTCACTCTCTTTCTCCCCCTAGTGGTATAAATATTTGAACTGCATAGAATGTTACAGAAGTTTCTGGGCTTAGCTCAAGCTAGCCCAGCAACTCAAGTAACCAATTAGAATCTAGATGAGAGTTAATAAAAGAGCAAGTTTGTGTGTGACTGTTGTCTTTTGCTGATAGCAGGAGCATCATCTTTGCTTTCATCAGGCCTGGTGGATGGCAATACAGGGAGCTTAGGGTAGTTCTACCAAATGTTAGCTCACCTTAGGGAGTGAGATTTACAGGTAGGGACTATTTACCTGTGTAACAATTGACCCCATCAGGAGTCTAGAAGCCTAGGGGGCCTAGTGTTTGTCTTACATCATATCAGAAAACACAGACAGGATATTTTCTATGACAGGCATAGGGACTAGGGAAAGCCTCACCAAAGAAGGTATCCCTGCTGAGTCCAGCTCATTTGTGATGTGAGGCCTGCTATATCCTGCACTACCTCTGAGGATCCATCTATATAATTCTCTGAGGGTTGAGAGTTCATTTGTAGTTCATTTACTGTATATTACTGCAATACCCACACCTGTAAATGATTCTCATTCAAATACTAAACTGTGCAACTTTGGGAAACGTGTATTTAATGTTTATTTGATTTCTCTGCTGCTGTTCTTTTAAATAAATGTTTAACTGTTTCAAATAAGAGGTATCAGTTTAAAAATGACTCCTGAAGTAAATATACCAAAACCTAAAGAAAAAGGTGCAACAAAAAAACAAATAGACACCTAATAGTGCTTTATCAACCCATAATTGATTATGTGAGAAAAAAGTCCAAACGTACACTTAAGAGATCAATATTCCTCCAAGTGTATGGTGAAGAATATGAAAAAATAACACTAATGATTGTGTGGAAAAATCCAAGTGCACAAAAGTGAATATTCTTATATGCTTACCAGATGGTGAGAAATAACCTCTTTAAGTAAACATCTCAAGGACAAAACAGTAAATTATTATTTCAAAAAATGGTTTGGAATGGTATAAACTCTGATTCAAATAGACCTTCTTAGCTTGTGATAAGCGATTAACATGGAACAAAGGAAACTTCTATAGTGTAAAACTGCATTTTAATGACATAAAAACAAAACAATATCTACTCACAAAGGTGCAGATACATCGCGCTTTATAATAAAATCTCCTCTGTGGTGAAATATGCAGAAATGATTCATGGAATAAATACAAAAAGTTCTTTATCCTCTCCCTGCAATCCTCTACGCGTTTCACCAACTTTCTGTGGCTTCATCAGGAGAAAAAATAAGTCAGACTTAATTACCGACTTTAATAAATTTCGCCCAAATTTGTGTCAGGCCATGATTGAAACAAGGGGATGGAGCTCCCTGTCCCATAGAGCTTACAGTCTAAGTAGAAGAAAGACTTACATAAACAGATAGGAGGGTAACAAGTGCAGTAAGATAAAGTGTCAGTTCAACTGGCTATAGATGCCAATTAAGTATCATCTTCCAAACAATCTATGCTCTTCAGGATCTTTTTATGTCTTTACTTAAGCTTGAGGTTGGGAACCCAAGTCATTTGCCTTTCTGATGCTGGTAGTGATGCACTTACGTGTTTGGGTAGATTGAAAAACATTTGAGTTGAAATATTGTCAATTTTTACTGGAACTGAAGGGATTCCCTTTATTTTTTTCTTCTGCCTTCACACAGTGGTGGGTAGGATGTATCTCATAAATACTAACGTATCTCACAATATGAGCCTTGTTACCTCCAGGGCTATACGAGAGAAAGACAGACTGATCCACTCCACTATAGGAGTGATGCACCAGATTATAGTAAGATGCAGCTGCTTAAGGTTGCACAACTGGGGGGGAAACTTTTTTCCCTCTTGTAATCACTCCATTTTCAGGATAAACAATTACTCTCAAGAACAAAATATATAAGCCCCAAAAGTTTTCCTGGTCTTCCCCCTCTCCCCCTCACCGAGCAACTGGGCCCATGGCTGCCAGGTCGATTTTGCTCAGGTTAATTCAATAAAAAATGTAAAAAAAAAAAAAAAAGGATCGAATATTTTAACAAGTGAATTTTAGCCTATTCGACATGCTACCCCTCTTACCATAGTGTTCTTCCTACCACTACTAGGTGTTTATCACCCCCTTACCTGTTTGGCGCCCACTTGGCATGATGCTGTTTATCAGGGTGAACTTCTGAGTTATTGTATTACTTTGCATATGTCTCATTTCTATATTTCCACATATTGGCACTGGCTTTATTGTTATTAATCTTGGTGAGTTCTGATTAATCAGGTGTAGGCCTGTAGCCCACAGCTTTGGCTTATTCATGGGCAATCTGAGACTCCTGTTGTTGTCAAGTGTTTTATTTATGCCAGTTGCTTTCAGCAACTGCTGCCATAGTGAGTTTTTGTTTCATTATATATTTATTAAGAAAGCTATGGCCAAACTACTTCTACCAACATTGAAGCATTTATTTAATTGGTCACAGCTTGTTCTTAACCAGAAATCTAACCTTTTGAAGCCAAGAAACTGCTCCTTTAGTTTAACTGTGCACTTTAACAAACTAGACACACACACACATGCACACACACGTGTGATGCCACCTCACAAGGGTCCACTTTGGAACCTAATCATGTAAAGCCCATGTCCCTAGTTTAAAAAGAAATAATGAAGCAAAGAATTCCTAGTGCTCATGTCCAGTAGGTACTTTGTCTCTCGCTAATTATTGAGTGCAGGTAACATGAATTTATACCAGCCTCGGGGAAGTATGATGATGCTTGTTGTCCTTTTAAAAATTGTTTCAATATGGATTGTTGTTCCACAAGAGAAATAGCCTATGCATACTCTGGCTAACATATGCCTACTTATTTAGTACAATGAAAAAAGAATATTAACCACCAATGTGTATTTGCTTTGAAGAAAAATGAGCTTTTATTACATACCTCTTTAGAACAGTTCAAAACTGATTCTTCAGCATAAAATGATTCTCTCTCTTTGGAATTTGAACTTAGTTTCATACTAGAATAATGGAACATGCATTAACTAGACAAGGCATTTCAACGTCAATAAAAACCCATAAGTAATTTCCAGAAAATATTGACAGGCCTTGATGTATCAGTTGGTCTGTTAAAAACTCAATGAGCTTCTTTTTTATAATTCTTGAATGATATCTTAGTATATTGGTCATTTAAAAAAATGAGAATGAGCTTAATATTATATTATATTATATAAAGCTATGTAATATTATACACATTCATAAACTGCCAGAAATCTTCATAAAATGTCACCATTTTATACCATTCCCATGGATGATAGAGATTGTAATTACTGGTTTGAATTACAGTGCTTTACATTAAGATGCTAACATTAGACATGAAATCGCATGGCTACATCACTACATACGTCAGTAGCTATTCTTTAATATAGCTCTGTGATTTTGCTTATGAAGTCTAAAGCAATAGATTTATCCTCATATCTTACAGTTTGAATAATCTCATTTATTTTTTGATTAATTCAAAAATGAAAATAATGTGGAGGAGCCACTTTTTGCTTGTGTGGGTTAATTTTTTCTTAGATTCATAAGACTCTAAGGCCTCTTTAAGAGTAAAGTATTTGGCCTGTTTTTGAGTGATAGACTCCAGATGCACATCGGTCTAGTATTTTGAAAAAATACAATTTGAGTGACTTATGCTATTCTAATTTCACAGTTTTCTACACAAAATTTGCCTAATGTGGTTTGATCAAGTCTTAGGTCATAATAGAAAGAAAATAACCAAAATAACCCATAATATGTTTTCATACAAGTGTATTTAATCCAAAAGAGGAAACATTAATGTTATTGCACCCGTGGGGACCTTTATCAAAGCAAATGCAATAATGTATCAACATTCATACATTTTATTGAAAAAGTGCCATCAGAAAATGTCACCAATATTTACTTTACATAAGGGAGAAATGTATTAGTCGGAAAGACCAGCAGTCTTTCCAACTTTACCGAGAGAAATCTCGTTTTGTTCTCCCGATATTTCTTTTGAGATCTCAAGATTGAGTTTTTTGATCTCGAGTATTCTATTTTTTTTCCTTGGAGAGGTAGCTATACTTTACATTAGTAGCATGGCTACCTTTCTATCAAGAATATTGAAAAGTCGGGATCGGAAAACTCGATCTCAAAAGAAAACTTGCAAAACTAATACGAGATTTCTCTCGGTAAAGTTAGAAAAACCCACAGCAGTCTTTCCGACTTTAATAAAATTCATCTTTAAAGTGCAAAGATACATTATACATAATACATGAATCAGATTAAAAATACAAATTTGAATAAGACTAATAATACAAATAATAATATGATATATTGATAAGAACCATTCACCCTTAAAATGTTTCCAAGAGAAAGTGTTAAAAGATTATTGAATAACACTAAAATACAGGCAGGTCAAGCAAGCATTCAACTGAATTGGATATATATATATATATTATAATATTGTATACAAACAAACAAGGAAATATCCCCACAAATATACAATCTATTAAATTACTGGGAGAGAGGGTAATACAGACACTTTAAACTTGGAAAATATAGTATTAATTATGTACAATATAAAGAGAGGGGAAATTCAGAGGGACATGTAAAATAAAATTTAACTAGCCCATTTGGAGCAACACAGTCCAGCTGATATGTCCAAACCATTTCTGTGGATAACAGAGATTCTTTTTACATCCCCACACCACACTGGCTCTTTCCAGCGCTTATTCATATACTATATTGAGAAATCATCCTTCTGACCTATTTTTGTCAGATCATAAGTGTCACAAATGATTTTTTTCTAATAGATTTTTTTCCAATTGAACCATTTCAATCTAACTTTATTGATCTTCTTTTTTTTTTTCCAATGGAAAAGTAGCCAAAGCACCTATGTAAAATATGGTTACTTTTCCATAAAAAAAAAAAGATAAAAAAATAAATTCAATCCAAATGTTTTTTGATCAAACGGCAGTTTTTACATCAAATAAACTTGAAAAGGTCAAAAATGACCTTGTTTTGTTTAGTAAATTCTGCCCAAAGGCGAATTTGAGATGTTTGAGAGAAATTTCAGATGTATTTGAGATGTTAACGTTGGGAGAAATTTACTAAAGTCTAAAACAATTCTTTTTTATAATTATATTTTTGAACTATTTGCTCCCATTTTCCACCCATTTTGGACATTTTTTGGACATTTTTTTTGATTAAAAAATGGGCAAAAAGGGGGATGAATAGGTCGAAAATGTAATTAGTCATGTCAGTCAAATGTTTAAGTTCCCTTGTCCACATGAAGACAATACTTAAGAGGGTGATTCATTGCTGCCTCAGTCAATTAAATATATATTTTTTAAATTGAAACACTTATGCATAGTTATACATAGTTAATATGTACTATAACAAAGACAATTGAGTTGGAGTACCCTTGTAGGCTGAATTGTCAGTTATTAACCTTTTTACAACAGCTATCATCATGGGAACTGACATTGAGTGCGAATAAAACTGTCTTATGACAGGAACTGGTCCAGATGGGAACACATTCTGTAATATACTAATGCAGCGTATTCGCCGCTAGCCCAGATTTTTATCGTAAATCACAGTAATGAAAGTCTTGCCAGTCCAGTAGACAATCAACATTCCAATAACTTTGCTGCATTAGGTGGGAACATTAATACTTGTGGGTTCTCCTGTTGTGATAAACTTAAAAAAATTAACAAAATAATTTTAGAACAATATAAAAAAATAACTGAATGCATACTTTTGCTGTCCTGCAATTCTTTGAACTCCCTAATGTTAGAAAAAAAAAGCTGAATTAACAATTTTTAGGATAACAGCAGGACAATAATAATTGTTAATTAAAGTTTTAGTCCCGCGGTGTCAACATGCACTGTCATCTCCATTAAGCATTATGTTAGCACAAATTACAAGCCCATGAATCTGGCTAAGAGCACAGTGCAACCAAGTAATAAGTGCCTATAATTATATCATTTTCATCATAATACTTAACACATGGGAACGCAGATTTGAAACTTAAGAGTGTTGTAAAAAGAAATGGTAACATCATAATAATTGATGTGATATTACATTTCTACAAGTATTGTTGGCTAATAAGGATCAAGGTATTATCATTTTGAAGGGAATATTATTGGACACATTTAATTTATTGGTAATATTTTTCTGGGAAAACAGATGAATACTGAATTATGGGAGACAAAAAAAAAAAGTAGCATAATTTAGTGGATGGCGCTATATAGACAATATATTAAGGATTGTAAGCTCTTGAGGGCAGGGTAGTCATTGTTGTTCTATATTGTACCATATTGTGGCAAGTATTTATATCATGGAGGGAATTCAGGAACCTCTGAAGTGAGGT
>WMED01010844.1:0-15558 GCA_019650415.1 Pipa parva | reverse complement strand
ATAAAAAGTGTAAGAACAAAGAAACAACCAAAATACTAGAACAATGCTCCAATATTAATGATATTTGATGTAGCCAGAAGGCTTCAACTACAGATTATTTAAGATTCATAAGCAAAAGTAGAACAGGTAGCAAAATATGGCAAGAAAAAAACATCAATCTAATGCCACCTAATCATTTTTAGTAGTCCAAGCTAACTACTTATCTGTGATAAAAAGTCATGTATTTAAAATATAAAATTAAAAAAAGAAACACGATTGCAAAGATGCTAAAATAGGAAATATGGTAGGAATTCAACACTAAACATAAGATATTAGTTATATTTATATAAATGTATATAAAAAAATGGCCAGTGATTTGAAATGAATAGAAAATATATCAGTGCCTTGTGCATGCACCGGTAAGCCTTTAAAAGGACCAGTACAAGTATACTTATGGTACTTGGCATTTAAAAGGTAATTTAATGGATATTGCACAAATGGTATCACATTTTAAGAATACGGTTTGTCTCTTCCTCAAAAAGTCTGCCTGCATTGAATATGTCACCCCATACTTTGTGGAAAATGTAAGTAGAACCTTTAAAGTTGACCCTTTCTGCTTCAATTTAAAGTGAATTACCACCTGTAATCATACACATTCATTTTTTAGCATATTTATGCCGTTTGAGGCAAAATGCCACAAAATGAATTTTGAATGATGAAGTGAGTGGTAGCAGTCAATGTAAGACATTTATAAAACTTCCCATTGATGTGGAAAACAACTTTTCTATAAAAAAATAGAAGCTTTAAAAAGTGAATGTTTATATGGCGATGAAAGTTTTATCTTTGCCAGGAACATTCCCTCTGCACCTTTAAAAACAAACTGAAGTCCTGCCTTTTGGAGCACTAGCACTGAAATTTATCACTGATTTTTATGTATTTCATTTATTTAATCCTTAGTTGGTTATTTATGCTTAATACTTATATTTATTTATTTAAGTTTTTCAACACATTGTTACAGCTCTTATTACTCTTCTGTCTTTGTATGCAAG
The DNA here is from genome assembly GCA_019650415.1 of Pipa parva. NCBI lineage: Eukaryota > Metazoa > Chordata > Amphibia > Anura > Pipidae > Pipa > Pipa parva. The sequence continues at coordinate 14,530 of WMED01010844.1, read as the reverse complement.
TCTTCCTCCCATTTAGATTGTAAGCTCTATGGAGCAAGGACCTCCAACCTCTTGTGTCAATCACAACCCGGCACTTAAAGTGAAGTATCCTTGTGATATTATACTTTTATTGTGTAATGCACTTTTCCCATGTGTGCATTATATTTGTATTGCTGAATTGTACAACGCTGCATAAATTTGTGATGCTTTATAAATAAAATTATACATACATACAAATAGACATTACTGGTATAGTAGAAGCGAACGCTGTCTTTCCAGCATTAAGTGGTCATAAAAACTTTTCCTTTTGGATAGACCAGCGGTTCTCAACCTTGTTGAGACCGCGACCCCCCTCTGATGTCACCACACCATGCGGCGTGATGACGTTTCAGCCCGAACGTCATCACGTACGCACGTCACGTGGTGACATTCGGCCAAAACGTCACCATGCCGCGCGTCGCGTGATGACGTTTACTTCCGATGTCACCCTCAGGAACCCTTATAAGAAGGGTTCCTGCGGGTGCTTCCGGTAGTTGACGCGGTTCTTGACCCCAGTGGGACGGCCTCGCGAGAACCGCTGGGATAGACCATTATAACAGACAAATGGTGATGTTTTATAGTGTATCTGGACATATTCATTCTCTTCTGTAGTTTTTGGCTGGCTTCGCAAATATAAATTGCAATGCTGCACTTATTGTATTCATTTAGATATTCCATATGACTGGATGTGCACCTGAATAATCCTGTGATGTGGAAGGTTAAATGTTTATGAGTCATCATCGGGGAACTGTTAATGTTGTTACAGACTTTGCAGTGTAATGTCCTCATGGTTTAATTCCTGTGTTATTGTCCCTATAATTGGTATGGAGTTTCCTACTTATTATTTTTTGTCTGAGGTTAGGTAGTTGTCTAAATGTCAGGATTGGGGATTCATATACTGAGGGAAACAGGGAAGGGAAAGGAAAACACACTGCTACTCTCCCAAACCCACTTAAAATGTAATAATGGGCGGGTGCTGGGTGAATAATTTAACAAGCCAAAAAACAGGCGGGAGGCGGGTAGATGAAAGGAAAGCTGTAACCCGCACTCACAACCAAGTAAAGAATTAAAAGAAATTATTATTTATTAAGTACATTAAAATCACTAAAAAGTAAAGCCAACACAGACACAATCAGTTAAAAAAGGCCTTTGCTGAAAGCACTTATCTACGTGGAAACAGAACTATTAACAGCCTAACAGTACATTTTAATGGGAGAAACTCCCCCCCCCAAAAAAAAAACAGAAATAAAAAAAAAAACCACACTGAGTTAAGGGTAAGTAGATAACTCAGTGATAAATCCCAAGGTGGTGAAGCAACTATGGGAAAGGACTAGAACAAGTAATAAATATAGTTATGAAGTAAATGTAACACTCCTGGATATAAGACAACCAATGTACATTTCATCTCTAAGTTAAAGAGGCTTTTTCAAGGTAAGTAATAAGAATGATTGGTGTAAAGAACAAAACATAAACAAAATCAGATAAAGTTTATTACAGAAAATATATTGTTAACCTAAAATGGCTGGTTCATCAAATAAACGGAAGCCAAGGAAGCTAATCATGTGATCATTGTAGTAATAAATGTATTCAATCTCTAATACAGAGAATATCTGGCATGTCGAACGAAAAGCAGAAATCTGTAACCATAGACATAAAGGAACTATGCAGGCAGGTTTAAATGTCATGTAACTTAACTAAATCACCCTTCATTTAAAGGCATTTGTATTGAAGATAACAGCAGATAGTAATAAGTGATTAATGCAGAGTACACTACTACATTCATTAAGTTGTACCAAGTCTGCATCCAGGCAGACTAAGGGGGGAAATCACCATAGTGCGAAGTGAGGTCCGGATCCTTCGCCTCACTTTGCACAGACTGTTATGCGCCGAGACTGGAATCCCTTTAAAGCGTTCGCTGATGTCCGCAAAAAAAGAAAAGAAAAAAAACGCAGAGCGTATTTTTCAATTGTACTTACCAGCGACAGTGTGAACGCTCCCTCGGCGTTCACATCACTTCCTGTGTGTCGCATTTTTGGAGAGGCATATATACACCGGCCAAAATGTGACACACAGTGTTCCAGATCCAGCATATGTGTCCCATACGCTCGTGTGTGTCCGGGACTAGTTAAGTATTTTTAATATATTATCAGTAAGAACAAAGTTGTGTATTTATGTATGTATGTATGTATTTTGTATGCCGAGCTGGGGTGTTTGCAGAGCTGAAACATAAATGAAGCCTACACTAGTGGCTAATAAAGAGTTTGACAATACAGCATGGTCAACATGACATCATGGTCAACATCATGTCCATAATCACTTCTATTTCAACATGCAACACACATAGTTCCTTAATAAACTTTACATAATGAACTGTTGTTTTAGGGGGTGTAAGATTCTCTTTAAAGCTCAAATTTGTATCTCTCTGATAACTTCCTTTATTTGTCTATCACCCAAAGCAACACCTGCCTTTCTCTTCCAGTATACAGAAAACAATGTGAATGTATAGTTGACTATTTTAATTTTATGTGAGACCAGCATATCCCACTTATCTCTCTCTAAGCTGTAGATACATACAATACAGTAGCTTTAACAAAATATGCATACAGTGGCTCAATTCTATATAACAAGGTATCTTATCAATAAGTTCCTATACTAACTTGCAAGTTACAGTGACTACAGTATCTGTTTTTGGAAATTTTTCTCTTTCAGTATAGTAGAATAGAAAAAAATGCAATGTTATTTCTTAATAAGAGGATTACAGTAATTTATTATACTTCTAAATATAATATATTATAACAGCTAAAACTTGCATCAATATTAGGAGGCATATTTCACATTTGCACAGTGGTGTTAGATGAAGTGGTTATGGTGATAATTATTTATACAGCGTTGGATTGGATTGCTGGGTCACCTGAGAGGGCGACTTAGGCCTCCTTTCTCGCCGGCCGCATCATGTGACAAGACTGGCGAGGGAGTGGGGTACTCCAATAGGCCCATTAACCCCCAGTCCTATAGCTATACAAACATAACTACCAGTTTTTAAAATCAAAATATCCCAAAACATGGTGTTGGCAAGGTTAAAGGTCATACTAATTAACCAAATAATGACATTAATACACAGCAACTATTATTAAAACCAATGACAAGCAGCTATAACCAATAAACCAGTAATATATGCCATTATTCCAAAGAAGACTAATTTAACCATTAACAAGCAGCTTAATCCAATCAGGAAGAGCTAATTAGCCACAACTGATCAAACTCAATGAGTAGTAATCCCCTTTAAAATTATCCTCCAAGGCACTCCCTTCTTTAAGGAGTCTGCTCACTGGTATTCCTAAACTCTCTGCACTGCCTGATGATCCCATCCATACTATTCCATCCTTCCCTGAAATTGATTGCAATAGGGAAACAGGGTCATGTTGCTGCCACTGCACTGCTGGAGGAAGAAGCTTGCAAATGTTAGTGTTCCTACCCCCTGCTAATAAGTTGCCAGCCTTTCCATTGTGCCTACCAATCCCTACACTTCCCTGCCCATGCCATGCATCCCTTGCCCCTTAAATGGGATACAGTTCTAATACAGTTTTATCAAATTAATGATATGGTTGTAAATATATGTAAACAGTATAATGCATTAATAATATCAACTAGTTTGATTTAATAGAACAATACCATAAATTATTGGTAGTAATTAATATGAATAAAGGGGTTAATCTGTTCCATATACATGAGTGAACCACCTTGTTCTCAAACAGTCATTAATTCACTTGAATATAATATAGGCTGGTGCTGTTCCTGCCTGGATTTTAACCAGTTGTATCTATTTTGCCTTAGGAGTAATCTAGTCTGTTCTTATTATAGTGAATACAATTGGACATTCTCCTTTCTTTATTTAACTAAAGGGCTGCAGTGTACAGATAATCAAAGGAGGAAGGTTTGAAAGCACTGTTCTGCTGTGACAATGTTTTACATTGTGGAATCATCTTGAAGGTAAGTTAAATTAAATAACCTTTTTGTTTACATTGTTATGTACAGTATGTATAAACAGTCAATACATTCAGTCACAGAGTAATTAGCAAAAGGATGGCGAAATTAATGTTGACATTACATAATGAAACACAAAAAAACTGTTCAGAACAAATAATCAATGAAATGCAATGTAGCAGCAGAGCTACAATGTAAACATATAAAAACAATAAATGAAAGGGAGGCTGTCTGAAAACAGAGGGAGAGTAAGCCAGGAGGGGGAGTGCTGAAGACAGGGAAAGCACTTGAACAGAATCAGTGTATAAAATCAGGAGTAGAATGCATCGATCAACCTCAGCAGCACAATTGTGTGTACTTAGAGTAGAAATGACTGTTAATAACACAGAGATGAAAAGTGCAGTGCTTGGCTGTTAATTACTGCTAAGGGTAACAAGCATTTAAAAAGGATAAACAGTCTGATTTAAAAAAAAAAATCAAGATTGCTGAAAGGCAAAGAATGTAAGTGAAAAGGATGATAAATGGAGTGCTTACTGAAGCTAAACTCCACCTCTTCTGCACCTGAGGGCTTAAGGGAGCTGTCCATCCCTCAGTGCTGAATGTTCATTCTGCTGGTAAGCACTCGAGACATTCTTCTGGATTCTGTAAAATCAGATAATCCTTTCATCTTCAGTGAAGAGCAACTTTGTAAGTTTCTGAATCTGAAGCAAAATATAGCAGAAACATCATCTTGGAAAATCTGCAGGAAGGAGAAGAACTCCCTAAATTGCTCTAGAAAAAAAAAACTGAATCAATGGTCCTTTTGTGTCAACAAAGGTCATCGGGTTTTAAAGGAAGAGCACCAGAACTAACCCAGTACTGCTGTTCAAGATACTGGCTCCTAGAAAAACTTTGATGTGCTTGTCTGAACTGTTACAGATAACAAAGCCACGAGGAAATAAAAGTAATGTCGAACTCGCAGGTTCTTATTTCTAGTCACAAGACAGTGGAAATTACAGTGCTGACACAAGGAAGTGTTGAATATTCTACACAATCCTAAAAAAATCTAATTGGAATGTGAAATGCACTGTGCTCCAGTGTTAGTAGCAGAATATGTCAGAAGATTTCTGCTAAAGACTTTCTATGATTATTTATGAATTTTGATGACTTGGGAACTGTGAAATATAATTTAAATGGTCTAAGCATATGATTTACAAGTTTATGATTATATTTGCTTATACTGATCATGGGAACTCCCTAGATAATCGCAAACATAAAGACTTAGAAGCAGATGTGGATCTACCAGTGACTTTTCTGTGACACAATTTAATCGTGTGAGTCTTATGGCTTGAAGGTAAGACAATATATTCATATACTTTGGAAGATAGTTTCATTGTATAATTAAGTAGTAACTGTGTACATACGTTTGGGAATCAATGCTTCACCTTCTAATTAAAATCCTTGACATTTATAAACCTCTAGATCTAAGCAGTAGAAGTGACACAAGGTCTGAAATGAGCTACACCAATCTAAATGGGAGTGAACATAAACTAATAGAAAGCATGTTAGCAGTATATGTGTCATTGTCATCTTACAAGAAAAAAAATACTTCTCCCTTAATAGTTTTCCAGTAGGTCACGTCCATAAGCTAGGCATAAGCAAATTAATCACAACAATCTCTTTCATATCTCAGAATGAAACATATGTGTGTATATATCTATCCATATTCATATATATATATATATATATATATATATATATATATATATATATATATATATATATATATATATATATATATATGGACTGATATGCCTATGGGTATCTATTCTCTAGAGAACGTAAATATATCAATCCAGCTGCTCTACTGGAGCTCATGTGTATACTTTAATTAGCTCATATTTGTATGCTGTCAATGCAGTTAGTGCAATAAAAAGACATTTACAAAAACACTCATAATAATGTGTGTATTTATGTTTAGCTGCTCTGTACAACATTATTAGGAAAAGCAAGAACTGCAGGAGAGCTGACAGCGCGAGTGAGTTAATTTAAAGACAGTGGTTCCTATAGCAATATAAAATGAATTTCTTTTATGTAGCTGGAAGACAGAGAATTGAAATAGCTTTTGTTATATAAAGGAGGCTTATTAATAAATGACAGAACTGTTTTGATTATTCTGAAAAATATTCAATACTGGCTTCTTTAGGTCACACAAATGCACACATATTTGATTATAATGTTTGAAGACATATGCTTTGAGTATTTATGAATTCTAACACTTAGAATCACTTAGAACACTCACAATCCTCTGTTTAACTTAAAAGTGTCCAAGCTGGAATCAGTTTTTGGGATGCTATATATCATACACATACCACTAATTTTCAGATGAATTTTCCTAGAAAATCTGTGAAAATAAAATAGGCAGGTGCTTCTTTGAGTGCTCTATAATTTTGGTGGTGCCAACTGTGTCCATTAGCACATGATTTACAATTTCAGTGAAGATAACAGCCCATAGCACTTTTGCACAGATCCAATAATTCAGACCATGGTGCTGTGTCAGTCTTTGATAAATGAATGTAGTATGATGTTTGCCCTGCATCTAAACAAGGGGCTTCAGTGGTACTAGACTTACTTATTTGTATTATGACACAACATACTTTACCTGCCAATGTTTATTTATATTCTGTGGTTTCCAATCACAGATCACAGTAAACAGAAACGGTTTCCAAAAAAAGAAAAATTGTGTCAAGTGCCAAGGGTAGAAAAGTATTGGTTAAAACTAAAAATGTTTTAGAATTTAATTAGAGAAATGAAAGAAGATAAATGTTTTAAACCATGCCAATACAAGGTTTTCCACAGGGCATCTCTTATCTTTTTAGTGGATTTCTGTAAAAGTCAATATAGCAAACTTTGGTTCACTGAAGGGTTAATGATTATTATAAGGTGCGAAGAAATTTACTTAGTGTAAAGTATTCTGTTAATGCGGCAATAGAGTGTCTAGAGTAAGCTTTCATTGATGAAAAGTTCAAGTTCCACATTTGGAGAGAGCATAACTTAAATAGATATTGTGGGTTTGTTTTCCCATTCTCCAGAGATTTTCTAAGTATAAGAGCAGAGATATGCGCGGTTTAGAAAAATATTTGTTCTGCCATAACTATGTGCAGTAAATACAACCAGTTTCATTTTGTTGATAATCTTTTGTGACATGGAAAGCATGGAACTACTTATCCTCAACTGATTCCTTGTGTTTGTATTGGCAATCTAAAGCCTCATTTGTATTAGTCCTTATTGGTAAGACTAAGGAGCAATTATCTTTTTTTTTCATATTTTTGTAATGAGTTTGTATTCATAGTTCTACTGTAACACCATTTGTACATTTGTCCTTACATTTTGCAGTGTGTTTGGGCTGAAATTCATTACTGTATAGTTGTAAAGTCAAACTTGAACATGCATAAAAATGATAGCTGCTAATTGTTCTTGTTTCAAACTGTAAAATAGAATATAACTGAAAATATTTCTTCTCTATTAAGCAATGTTCAGTTTGTATACATAACAAGGAGAAATAGTTGGTGGATATATTGCATTGACAGCTACTGTCTCAAACCTCACTAATGTATACAATAATAAGCCGATATTTCTTTAGTTTAGTTCTGTATCAGCAATCTTGTTTGTTACACAGCACAATAATTGTGACTCCAGGTGGCAGACAGATCAAAATAAACAAGGGTGTTACAATTCTAAATGTTGGTTTTCAGAACATTATCCAAGACACATCTGTCTGGCATGTCTATATCTGACCTATTGCCCTGCACTCTGTCATCTGCCCATGCACACTATTAAGAGTAATGCATTCAGTACAGTGAGTGCACATGCATGCAGTAGATCCTTTGGCTTTTGAGGAAGACCATTAAAATATGAAATGTTTTCTGAATTTGATTAATAAAATGTAATTAGCATCTGTCACAAGATGGACAATCAAGCTAAGGAAACTTTTGATAACTGCATTTTTTGTCATTATATCACAGTAAAATTCTTTGAAGCCCTGTAATAATGTTTCAGAACATGTATGACTACAAACCCCATGATCCCCTGTGAAGTATTTAATCATGGGAACAGTACAGTGGCAGTTTGAGGGAACAGAAGCAATTAAGGGAAGGGGCTTGGAAAATATGATGATCAACATATTTCAAAATTATGGTTTTAAACATGTATGATTTGTGGGGTGATACATGGAATAATGCCTATGTGAAAAGTAAACTTATAAATATGTTCAAAATGGAGCAGCCCCAGAGGAACCTTGCCTATTGTTACTGTGCTGTGTGCTCCTCAAAACTGAAAAGTTCAGGAGGACCTTGGACCTCTTTCTTCCTTGCTGATGTTAGAGTTTTACATATGGGCAGGGACAAGGGAGTATAGGTGAAACCTTTTATTTATACTTTTACCTTCCAATAAAAGGTATCACCTATACTCCCTTGTCTTTGATTAAATCTATGGCTAACATGGTGCTACACCCTACAACATATGGGCAGGGAACCACTACACATTGTTTCACCAATATAGACCATAACAAGGATTGGAACCTATCAATACAAGTTCCCAACGTGACCAATATCTATCCAGTCTTAAAGCCAAGTATCCTTTACAGTGTCTAGTGACATGCTGATAATTTGCATTGTCAGATAAGATAACCTCCCATCCCCATTACCATAGATGCCCCATTCTCATCCTGTGCTTCACAGCATTCTGTGATTTAGGTGACTTGTTACTCTCTCCAAGCTTCTTTAAGCTGCTTCCTAATCTGCAAGGCATATGTTTGGAATGGACCTACAGGAAAGATTTATGGAATGGGTGCTGAGTTGAGTACATAGATTGTACATTTACAGGCTTGATGCTGATTCAGACTGTTCAATCAATTTTGTTTAAGTACAGTTTGCATTAGTTCCGTTCAGCTATATGGATTAACTCCTCAGAGGCATCTGTTTGGAATGGCTGCATAGTAGAGTAGTTTTAAATCAGTTGTTCCAAACATGAAACCATGTTTTAAAATACAGTCCAAGAAAATAACTTTCAATAGGTATAGCAAAATGTTTATTCTGTGAAATATTTATTCAAATTCATTTTAATCCATTTATTTAAATTGTCTATATCTACTGTGACATTTCTACTGTCAGTCTATACTTCACTGTATAGAAGTTATGATTGAGAACTTCTGATACCCGTTGTTGAGTTGTGTGACAGAGCACTATTATCCTATTTTAAGCAGGGCAATGCTAAGAGAAATGTACTGTGTGATAGTCTGGCATAGCAAAATCAGCCCACAATTATGTGTGTCTCTTGTGTAATAAAGCCTAAAAACAAATCTGAATTAAAAGGCAAAGTGCGTCATACATTTTTACTATGTTATGTCTAACAATTTTTAATAGCCTATACACCACTTAAAAGTAACATGTTAGTGGGACTAAGCTTTAAATTCTAGTGATCAGTATTTACATGTAGTTGAAACATCACTGTCACTTGCAGAAAGTAACTTATTCAAACAGCTATGAAGACATGCTAGATATACAGCAGTACATGCCAAAAAGCAATATGACTCCCAGCCCCTCTACCCTAATTCTGAATGCAAGAATATAGTTGAGAAGACAGAGAAAGAGGTCTCAAATATCTAGAGCGAGTTAGAGATACAAGACCCACACATATTGTTACAAACTGTTCATTGGCTTATTCATGAGTATGAACAGTCATGTTAAGGTCTGATTCACATTCATTGGTGACTTCCTGATGTTTGTTAATTCATCCATGTGGTAAATTCATGATTAATTTGGATGATTGTGAGTCTGACATTCGCAGACTTACAAAGCTCATTGCACTACTTTGTGTGCAAGTGCATGGGTAATTAGACTATACATCAAGCATTCGAGTCTGTCAAAGTTGCAAATTCGGCAAAGCATACCACATTCACCAGTTTTACTTCACGAGATCAAAGTGGAGAAATAGGGGACTGATGGCAGGGCATACACTGTGCTATGCAAGAGATGGAGTCTGAAGGTGTTCACTTCTTTGCTATGGGAATCCTCTGTTTAATAAATAAGGAGTAAAGAATTAGCAACTATCAGAGTGCAGATGTCCAAAATGCACCTTTTCAATTCTCACTTTAATGAATAACATAGTAACATAGTTTATAAGGCTGAAAAACACACAAGTCCATCCAGTTCAGCCTCTTTTCCTGCAATGTTGATCCAGAGGAAGGCAAAAAACCCATGAGACAAGGGCCAATTAACATCACATTAGGGAAAAAATTCCTTCCCGACTCCAAATATGGCAATCAGAATAATTCCCTGGATCAAGGTCCCACCTTCAGTTATCTATTACCCATAACTTGTAATATTCTTACACTGAAGGAAAGCATCCAATGTATCTAGATCCATCTGTAATAAAGTAATCTCCTCCTTTTTATTAACTACTTTACAAAGTAGTTGTAGTTGATACTTTAGTATCATCCACAAAAAATTGAGATAAACTCTTCAATGTTTTGGTTGGTATATTTAATACAAAAATATTATAATAATGGCTGCTAAACCTTATTACTATATCAAATTATTTTTGAAAGTGACATTTTTTTGCACTCGAAATTTGCTGATGAAAATACTCCAAATGCAAAAATGTTGTTTAAAAAGTATCCTTACTGAGCAGTAATTACGGTCATCATACTCTACATTCAGTTTAGTAGAATATTATGTAATTAACTGGCATCCTCTTTCCTTTCAATATTCAGATACCTAAAAAATGTATAATTTACAAAATTAAATTCCAAATACAAAAAGGCATTATGGTTTAAGGAGTAATAAAATGGAAAGGATGCAAGCTTCTACAAAACTTGTATACAAGTAAATGATTCATTTTTACAATTTGTGTTGAAGAGTAGCTTATTCGAGTTAATTTAGGATGTCCAGAATTAGCGTTCTTTTCTAGTTCACGCTAGGAGCAGTTATTAGTGAATGAAAACACAGGAATTAATTAAATGTTTATGGACAATTTTTCTAAGAAATTATCTTCTATTCCTTGTTATTTATGCAGCCAATTACAAGGTTTGCTTTGTACTGACTGCTCATTGCTCATTTTTAAGTCTATGGCTTTCTGAGAGAGCATTATCCCTCTATAAAGTTGCTTAACCATTGATCTTCATCTTTACATTGGTGCACTGCATGCATTACTCTATTCTTGTTCAGTGATGATGAATGCAAAAACCTTGCATACTCTTGTGACACCAGCAAAAAATAAAGTCAATGGGGGATATGTATAAAAACTGAAAAAGTTTTCTCCTTGTCTATTGATAATATCTATGATTTTTTTCCCCAGGGACTTAGAAAAATATTTAGTGGCCCATATCCATAAAGAATAATGGGATTTTGCCACCCTCAAACACACGAATACTTGTATTAGTAATAATAAAGTATAGAAGGGCTTGATAAATTTAAATATTGGTGAAAAACAGGCAAAAGAAATGGGCAAGAATGGCAAATGATCTTAGTAAATATACCCCTCGTCTCTTAAATTATCTTATCTTTTGCTTGACAAGAACATTATATTCATTATACCTTGCATCCAGAAGTGCTCTTGATCTGATTTTCTCTCCACTGTTGTTTTTCTTATTATTTATCACTGTAGGAATGTACCTGCAGGAAAGATTTATGGAATGGGTGCTGTGACTACATGGACTGTACATTTACAGATTTGATGCTGATGCAAATTGTTCAATTCATTTTGCTTAAATGCAGTTTGCATTAGCTCAGTTTAGCTAAATTGATGATATGAAAAAACTAGTGATAGTTATTAGACCAGATTCCCAAATTCATGTGTTTCACCCACTAGTTAAATGTGCTAGTTGTTTATGGATTCGTTATATATTTATTAGGCATTCTTAGACATTTTATTAGATATTCCTTTCAAAATTGTGGAAACAATTAGATTATTTTAGAAATACAAATCCACAGGTTCCCTTTTTTATACAACACAAGGACTTATGCCAAACATTTTTATATTGGGAGGCTGAAATGAAATGCTGAGGCATGTGAGGGAGTGAGGATGTAGACTTGGGGGATTGACTAAAGTCCTAATGGTCACGTAAAGGTGTGAATTCTCTTCTTCCCCATATTCGGGTATTCAGCAAACTGTCCAATGTGGTGAATTTGCCAGCTAACAGTCACACGCTACACAATAGACTGCTACTGATGTGGTTGCAAATTTACTATGGGAACCCTTTGTTTAGTGAGTAAGGAGTCGAGAATTAAGGTGTAGCACCCAAAGTGATAAGAATTCACTTCAACAGTCAAATTCTCACTTTGAAAATTGGTTGTTCTTGATCATTCAGTTGTGTAAAAAGCTAATTGCTTATATCTTGGTTGTCAAATGACCAAATTCATGAACTGGTTATATGTATGATCTGGCAAAATTTGGTTTTATATCCAATTCCCTATTCTCACACAAGTTCTTGAATGGTGTCACAGTGTCTGTGTATATGCACCTATATCCAGTAATTTCCATTGTCCAGTTTGCAATTGGGTCCCATTCCTGAGTAAGACTGTGCCTAACCAGGATCTGCAGGAGATAACTGTATCTCCCTTTGCGTAAACAGAGGTTTGGAGCCGGAGATGTTTTGATAGGGTTTTACTACAGTGTAACACAAGATTTTTATTTTTTTTTTTTTGTTTATAGAGTCTTTGGGGGGGATTTCTCAAGGTCTATTCGACCTATTCAATGATATTCAAGTCTATTCACCACTTTTTGGTGGCTTTTTTCGATTGCGACCAATTTATGAAGTGGTGACTAAACTTTTTCACAACTGATGAGAGAGATATAAACTAATGAAATAGTTGATATCCCTAAAAAAATAATCCTTTTTGCTTGTCTTTTCCTAGATGTGTAAAAAAAAATGTTCCCTATACCCAAAGTGTGTTACGGTATATTTACAATTCACATATGTTCGTTCACTTGACATCTTTCAAAAAGAGCTTATTCTCCCATTCAGAGCATTTCCTTTCCGTTCAGCACATTTCAGACAACTGGAACCACTGATTTCATATCTAAAATATCATAAATCAGCCGCCCTTGCACATCACACAGTTTAATCTTTCTTTACTTGCCACTGGATAAATGCTTTCTGAGCTGTTCTTTCTTGGCAAGGGACTGTCATTGCTTTTGAAAGCAATATCCAGTACTTTACTAAGGTTTAGATTTTTTATATAGGGAAGTATACAAGCTACATTCAATTACAAGACAATTGCCCTTTTTTTCTCTCTCTGACCATTCGTAGGATGTTTCGACAAAAAAATCAGTGACCACCTTGCCCCTCTCAGTTCAGACTTTTCCATATTGGGTTTCTTTTATTATTTGTCAATGTCAGTTATGTTTTTTTATTATATATGCATTTTTCCCCTTAGTCTTTTACCCTACAGGCTTAGAAAAAGAACCACACATTCTATTTGTTGGTTAAGGTATAAAAGGTATTTCCCATCAATAACCAAATCGTTACTTAATATTTATTGTGAAGAGTTAGTGGCTTTAGTTTCTGTGAAATGTATGTAAAGTGTATTATAGACTTAAAAGAACAGTCCAGCCCGATTAATAAAAAGTAATGTGTGTTGTAAATGAATAATACATTTTTTTATAATATACTTAGTCAGTCTTTTATGTGAGCAAAAGAATTCATTGTTCCATCTGTGTAGCAGTACACAGCTCCTTCTGTGTTCACTTCCTGGTTGGATTCTTTTGCCACTGACATAACTTGTAAAGCAGGAGTATACAACTGTTGTATTAGAACTCCAATATACCAATGCCAGTTAGTGGTTGTCAATGGAATACTGGTAGCTGTAGGTAATGCAACAGTTAGAAAAGCCACAGGTTTAAGAGAATAACCTTCTACAAAATTCAGTCAAATTTAGTTTTGTGGTTTCACACAGAAAGCACAGAAGTATAAAGAATGCAAACATATACTGTACATAATAATTACAAAATATATACATTATATGCAGATTAGAAGATCAATTTGTAGTATGAAAATAAAATCTATTATTGACATTCCTGAACATAAGGAATCAGGGGATTTTCATGGGTTTCTGTTTGTGTTTGGTACCATCTGGTGAACTAAATAAAGCAGTGTTAAATAAATACTAACAAGATCTTCTTTCAGTCACATATTAAATGCATGTAATATAAGAACAGAGGACTGGACTGTTTAATAACCTGACAGTTTTCTCCTGCTGATTTTGTTGTCAGTTTAAAGCTATGGAGGTTCTTGGCTCCATTCCCTAGGTCATTACATAAAGGCATTAATCTCGGCTTCAGATCTAGATGCTGCTGTACTGCAGTCTGATCACAGCCATAGTAATTCTATAGGGCTCCAAAATATTCAGAGTGCACCATTTCTCTTGAAAGTAAGGGATTAAAATAAATAAAATTAAGGAGAGACAATATAGTGTCTAAATTGCATCCCAAAATAGGTGAAAGTGTGTGATATCGCGCTAAACAAAATAACAAAATCCAAATAAATGAC
>WMED01010843.1:0-15558 GCA_019650415.1 Pipa parva | reverse complement strand
CCACAACAAGGAGGTTGAAGAGCCACATGTGGCTCCAGAGCCGCGGTTTGCCTACCCCTGTATTAGGAGATCCTATTTTGTAGGACATTGGAAAATTGTCAGTGAGAAAAAGAATAGGGATAACACAAAGGTTAAAGGTTAGAAATGGATGCTGAGATACTGTCTCAGCCCATGTAGGACAGCTCCATTGGTATAAAATGGTCTCATTTTCATTAACCCAACAATGTGTAGCACGTCATACATCGAATGTTTGTGGCTCAATTAAAAAAAAACTTTACATTTCACAAAGAGACCAAGAGGGATTTTTATAAAGACCATTTAAACCTTTTCTATTTGTTTCAATGTTTTTCATCACTTCTTTCCCTTTTACTGTACTGTTCGATTCGTTCCAGTGCTGTACTGCTCTCTGATTTATTATGGGGTCGGTTAAAAAATGGTTTAAGCCAAAAATATCTTGTCTGTAAATATCGTGTAAATATTATGTAAATAGCTACACAATTTGTAGTGTTTTCCAAATTGTTCAACTTCCATTTCAGAATCAATCTCCTTTTTTTTCCAAAGGGAAAACTTTTTCTACTTTGACTAAGTGACTGGACAAGGCCAACACTTTTGGCCAATAAAACTGACTTTAAATAGAATATTAAATAGACAACATTTTTTTTGCCAATATCTATAAAGAAAGACTTTCTCCAGTGTTAACTAATTGAAAAGCTTTTCCACTTTTGGAAATATTCCCCTCAAACCACCGGACTGAGCACTTAGCAATTACCATATTTTTCCTCGTTATAGTATGTCCCTCACAATTATTATCATAGTCATAATCCCAATATCGCATTATCACAATGCTAATTTCTATTTACAATATTTCACTTTGTTCTCAATGTTTTGAGGTGAACTTCGTCTTGAATGATTTCATTAACAGCATGCGGGGGATATTTACTAGGGCCATTTCCACCTTTTCAGTTAGTTTTGCCCTATTTTTTCTGTTAATTTTTATTTCCCTGTACTTTTCAATTCTCTCGATTTATAAAGGATCCATAAAAAATATTTCCCCCCCAAAAAAAGATCATTATTTATAAATATCAATAATTTCAAAAACGATACACTTTGCAGTGTATTTCTATTAGGTTCACCTCTCATTATAGAACAATATCATTTTTTAATGGTTAGACAATTTGGGCTGTGGCTAAGTGACAGGACCAACTCCATAGTAAATTGTGGTTGATATAGAACAGCTTAGTAAATAGGTGAAAACAGCGATATTTTTAAACACAGGTTGTTACTCCTGCATCTACTACTTGACAAACTTCTGAATTTAGTAGATATCCCCCCGGATCTTAAATTAACTTGATTTGCTTAAAGTGTAAGTAAAATTATTGACCAAACTATACATATATTTTATATTTATAATGTAGAAACATAAACTTAAACATTGAAAAGTAAAAACAATTTTGTGTTTTTGAGTTTTCACCTCTTAATCCAGTAGCCTTTCTCTTCCAGCATTTCTATGTACTTGCATTTCCTGTATAGTGCCCAGAAGTCACCTCCCCCTAATGAGGTCACACAATGACTCATTCTGATAGTGCATGTTTAGCAATCTGATGCTTTCCTTTCACTGTACAAGCCCTGCAGCATTGAATTCCGACCAGACAGTGTTGGTTTTTTAAGACAGAGAATGTGAGAGGGGTGGGGGCGTGGCCTCATACTCTACAGGAAGGAGGAATATTTTACAGAGGGATAACAAGTGCTGCAGAGTGAAAAGGTGAGTGAGGATTTCATTCATTGTTTTTACACTTTACAAATTAATACTTTAATGGAGCAACCTTTATAAATAGGGTTTACTTACACTTTAAGTTATATGACATAATTTTTGATTAAGGTTTAAAATTTTACTCTCTATTATCTTAAATGAAAATTCACCAGGATGCTTGAGGCATTAAAATGTAACAAAAAATAAATAAATAAAATTGTGGAAGTCAAAATTTCTGCCACTTATAAAATGTATTCCTAAACATTTACTTATTTTTTTTGTATATATTTTTGTTTTATATATGCATTTTTAAAGCTATTTTACTTTTTTGCTTACACTTTGCTTTTTTTCTTCATTTTTTTTTGGTCCGGCGGATGCTATTTTTATGTTACAACGCCAACTTTTTAGTAATCACGCCGTGGCCTTTTAAAATTCCGTTTTCTTTTTTTTTTTTATGGCTGAGATTCTAATGGTTATCTCTTAGCCCTGCCTCTGGCTATCATGTAGGGAATAAATAGAAGCTGACACAGTAATTTACTTAAATCTTCTCCGCACTTTTGTAGCATTTTACTCTAGAGGATATCCCTGAAACAACAATTATTTTAAATGTCACGCATTTCTGCCCTTGGGCTACAGACAAATGAACATTAAATCTATTAACAATAGGGAAAAAATTAGGTGTTTACTCTTCAGAGCAGGTGAATGGAAAAACAAGAGATGGTGAGAAAGAAGATTCATCTATAAATTCTTTCTAAATAATAAAGAAATGTATTTAATGTTGTTTAAAAAAACACAGTCATTTCTGAGCCTATAGGGACATTTGTGCTAGTCTGTGTGGTTCCTATGATTGTTTATACCAAGTAAATAAATGAGTATCCTTTAGCATCTACTGCTGTTCAGAGAGATGCTCCCCTGACATTTTGCTCCAATCATTTCCTATTTGAAAAGTGACAAAGGCAATCCTTTCCCACACAGGTTCTTGTAGTTTTTGTTCAGTTTTCTTAATTGAGCTCTAATCTGGTGAGATAGAAAAAGAAACGACTCTAACTTCAGGTGTCCCCCACAGAGGAAATGTAAAACATCTAGATTAAAATGGCTCCCATTTTTGCCGTTGATAGATGTATTTTTGGCAACAATTCTTTCATTGTCAACCGGAAGCAAACAAGTCATATTCAGTACAGCTGTTCAAAATAACTATAATCATCAGCTAGTATTTTTATTAAAATTTTGCTGTTTGCTGTTTGTATAGTATAAAGGACAGATGGTCACCGTATCTGCTTGTAGACCCAATGGACAAAGCTAAATGAAATATTTCACATTTTAACACATGGCATAAAGTATTCAAATGCCCACTTGTTTTGATCTGGCTACATTTTCTTGTGGTCACTCTGGTTTGATGCACAGCACAGCACAGTTGATATTTTGGGTATTAATATATATCAACTGGGTACTGACCTTTTTAACTGAAAGCTTTTCCGTGTAACCAGTGTGGAGTGTGTCCACGTACACTGGAAGTGTCCATTAGCTGATTTTGGTATACAAAATAGACTGAATCTTTGACTCATCCAACAAAACTTCTCTTATGGAGTTATTTCCTAAAAGGGGTTGAGGGGACACTGAAAATTTAGAGCAAACGAAGTAGAAGAAAATCTAGGTTCTTGCTTCTCGTAATCCTAGTGGTGATAGAAATGAATTCTTTTAAGAGAAATAAAAAAAAAATCTCTACAATTTAGACCACAGTGTGTTGGCCCACAGTGAAGAACACTCGTTTCAGAAAAAAAGTTAAGTCTTCCAAAAGTCATGTAAAAATAAGGTTACTGCTAATCAAGGGTAATAATGTTTTTGGCCAAAAATAACCTACCAAGGAAGGAGGTAAAGCAAATTGCTCCTGAAATTATTTGTAATCATTCATTGCTTTGCTGTCTACTGAGCAAATAACGATGTGAATAGATCCAACAACTGTATTACATCACACTTGTTCCTGTATTGTACATTTTACTGTATTTTTTATTTTAGATTTGCAAATTTCTAGTTCATTGTTTCTATTCCTGTTTAAAATGATATTATGTAGAAAAACAGGCTCTTTACAATGTAAATAAAGTGGCAAGGATTCTTTCTATGAAACTGGGTTGTGCTGCATTATTATGTGTATAAAGGTATAAGGTAATAAGGCGAAGATCATTATAGACTCCCTTTAAGTGAAAATGTCCTTTGTAGCAATTTAAGGCCAAGTTATTGCTATAGTATCATTAGCTTTTAGAGAACATCCATATGGCTTGTAAGGGTGATGTTTCCCAGTGCTAATCAAGATGCTGCCAACCCTTAGTTCTTTCAATGACTGTGAAAATGTCTTTGATAATGAACAAACAATCCCATATGGCTACAATGCAGAAGCTAGTAATCTTAGTTGAATTGAAGTCTACTAAATGGTTCTCGACATCCTTTAGTGCACGTTTTCTACCATATCTTCTGTTTTTACATTTATTACAACAATTCATGTTTTTTACTATCTAATCTGTATCTATCTATCTATCTATCTATCTATCTATCTATCTATCTATCTGTATCTATCTATCTATCTATCTATCTATCTATCTATCTATCTATCTATCTATCTATCTATCTCTCTATATCTATCTATCTATCTATCTATCTATCTATCTATCTATCTATCTATCTATCTCTCTATCTATCTATCTATTTATCCATCTATCTATGAACTATCTACATAAAGTAATATTTACAATTAGAAAACGCAGGCCCTTTTTGAGTTATATTAGATCCTTCTTTAGACAATGAAAATAAAAAGATAAACTTAAACACAATATTAAATCCACCTCACTTACTATGTAATATAGTAAATATGGAAACAAAGAATGAATTTCATTCTAAGCACAACACATATCTCAATGTTTAAGTTTCTACAAATGACAAGTATTTCCAATTGAACTCAGTCCCTCAAAAACTGCACGGAACAAGACCAGTTTACTAAGACCAGTTTGACCATATCGATTGATTTCACCCCATATCACTGTCAATTTTTGTTTCTCTGCACTTTTTGATTTCCCTCATTCACAAAAGATTGACAAAAATGTTTCCCTATTGAAAAAAATCATTATCAATAAATATTGATCTGTTAACAGGAGGAAACTTTGTAATGCTTTCCTATGAGGGTTCCTTCCATTATAATATCCGTGTGTCTTTTCAGTGGGGAAATATTTTGGATTAAGGCTAAATGACAAGGGTTTATGTTATCTTGAGGGTGGAGAATTCTTTGGGGCCAATAAAATGGTTTTTGAACAGCTTTAGTAAACAGGAGAAAACAGCAATATTTTTAAGTATAGGTTCGTGTTTTTACTAGTCAAAAAAGTTGTTTGAGTTTAGTAAATGTGCCCCATAATTTGTGTGAAGTTAACAGGTCTGTATTTTTTTATTAAATTTCAGCTTTTTTTTCTTGTTGATTTTTTTACCTTATTTTTATCAACTCTAAACTTACTGGTGGTCGTCAATTCCAAACACAATATTAAATTTGACTGCCAATGAAATTAAACTGGCACATTTGTTCTGCAATATTAGCGATATATGTGTCACACCTAGAAATTTAAGTAGAGTAAAACAATGCCATATTACATAACATGAAAGCTAGGAAACCTAGGAACCTCTTTTACGCCAATTAAAATGGCATAATATTTAGCCCAAGAAACATTTACATAAATAAACGACTGCACCATGTGCTCTTTATAGCAATTTGGACAGTTGCACAATGTGCTGTATAAGGTATCCAAAGCGCTCTGTAAAATTGGCCCATGGCACTCTATTCCTAACTTTCCACCAGTGTACATTATTTTCACCATTACATAATTCTATCTTCTGCTTCTCTACTTTATTATTTTTACTTTTCATTTCATTCAGGGAGTTATTCACTAAGGTGTGTATTCGACTGTCAAATTCTCAAACGGCGGATTCCCATAGCAAATCCTCTACAATTTCCCCATTGTAAAGTTGCGACAATTTTTTAAAGTTAAGATTGTGACAATTTTCCCATAATAAAGTCACGACTGCGACATTATTCTCATTATAAAGATAGCAGACCTATTGCGACTGTCTTTAGCTGGCGAATTCACACCTATACGCAACAATTCAGACTTTAGTGAATAACCCCCTTCAATCATTAATTCATTCAAAATATACTAGAAGTCATCCAGAGCCCAATATAACATGATCTTAATTTACAGGAGAAAAAGTTTCTAAAAAGAAAAGTTTCATTTTATAACCCCCCCTATCTGTAAAACTATCAGGCGATATATGCCTTTTATAAATACAAAAACATCTAACCCTGCCATTGTTATAAAATAAGTAAATCCAATGCTATTTTCTTTGGTGTAACACCCTGATAAATTCTCAATTCATGATTACTTGATATGATGTATCAGGGGGCTATTATTTTGAAGAAACCTTTGGAAATAAAAAAAAAAAAACTTTGTTGTAATTTTCTTTTGATTTCCCCGTTCTCTATTCATTTACTTTATCTTCATATTGTCACAGCTCCCTTTAAGGTTCCCCCTTTCTGTTTCTTTTGAATCAAGAGAGCTCTTTCTTCCTCTTCAAGTTGAAAGGAAACTTTTTAAAAAGGAAAAAAAAAAGTTAGAAGGCAAAATTTGTCAGTCTGTACTATAATCCTGTTAAGAGTTTTTGTGTTCTTCTGTTGCTCTCCTGTCAGTCTTTTTGTTGGTGCCTTTTCTCATTTCCGTGTCTCTCTTTTCTGTTGTGTTGTTGAAGGTTGCTAAGAGGAACGGAATGCAACTGATGTGCCACAGACTGAAGAAGGCTTTACATTGCCAACCTATCCGCTCATGCTAACTACTTTATAGAGTTGAAAGGTCGATAGCAAATGAATATCAGTATAAAGATAACACTGAGGTGGCTGAACTCGGATTGTAGATGACTCCTATAAACTGGTAAAGTAAGCTGTGTTTCTATCAAAAGCAGGTAATGAAATAATGGAGTCATGATACTGAGAAATAACAAATATTTGCTCGGAAAATTGGAAGCAGACAATTTGTTTCATAGAAATTTGCGAAACCCCATAGACTAATAATAAAGTTTTCTTTAAATTAATAGAGCATTGAACACAATAATGGCAGATAGAAGAAAGGCATTGGGGCAATGGCAGACTATGTGTTTTTTTTTGTACATGCAGCAAATGCATAAAATTGCCTCTCAACAGACCCAATTCACTAATCTTCTCCACCATTGACAAGTGCTTCCTGTGTCGTGAGTGCATATTTTACCACAGGAAAACATCTATGGACCTATTTTCTTGCCCTTGCTCACAAAACAGGAAGTGACAGTCAGTCGCCAAGCAGGTAGGTGTCTAGGGGCTCTAGGGCAGTCTCTTGGGTGATGTTTCTATGAAGTTTTCAGCACTCAAAAAACATGTGCAGCAAACCACAGTCTGTCATTTTCCTGCATGTCCAACAGTGTTAAAAATTAAATAACACAAGACGTAGTGCTCACTTTCCCTTTTCTCCTACCTTCTGTCTGGCCTAAAAAACCACAACTGATTCATTTGGTTTAGTCTTGTTAAAAATATATAAGGCACCTCATTTCTTGGTCTTTATAACAAGAATAAGTTAAAGTCATATATATAACTATATACTATACTGTATATACAGTATATATACTGTATATATATATATACTGTATATGTAAAATTATAAATAAGGTTATTTTTTTATCAGAAAGTTATTGAAATATCATGATAAATCAAGAAACAAAATGTCTTAGCAGTAAAAAAAAGGTTTGCACAGTGCTAGGCCTAGAATAAAGAAATATATAGTCTTCTAATAGGATGAATATGTTTTCAAAATGGCTCCATTATCTACCATTTTTATGCAAAAATAAGTACATGACTTCCACAATAATAAACCCCTCCCCCATGTTTATTACATATCCATCCTAACTCAGTGTGCTGTCAATTAATATTCTTAAAAATAAAACCTGACATAATGAAATGTTATCGTTTTGGAACTAACCTGGTTCATTTTTTGCTATTGACGTGCACCGTTATTTTGCTGTGTCCATAATAGTAAGCCAAGCAAAGGATAATGGCAAGGTAGACTTCTAAAGTACAACTGAGGTTTGGATATGAATATCAAACATGCTTGGAACCATACTGGGAGCATTTCATGCTTGAAGAGGTCAACTTGTCACCCTCCTCTGCTATTCCAAGACCCATCTCCACATTAGCCCTGTCCCCGCTTATAAATTCAAGAGATATGCACATGCTTGCAATGCCATTAGAGAGTTCGTTGATGTGCTATTTGCCCAACCAATGAAGCCAAGATGTATCAAGCAGTGGAGAAATGGTTTAGTTTGCCATTATTAAATGTGGCCTAGTTATCAAATCCCATAAGAAACCTTTCCACTTTGTAACCAAAGCTCTATTTAAAGAAAATAGAATAAAATTCAAATAGTCATTTTATATTTTGTCATTAGCTGGTAAATGTCAATCTTTGGATCATCTACCATAACTAATAATACAAGGATAACAATGTAGCTTTAATTATCTAAATGTGTATTTTTGTATATGCATATATAATATATGTGTATATATAATAAATTATATATTACATGTGTGTGTGTGCAGATTGAGTATTTTGCATTATATACTGTATATACTCCTTTTTCAGAATTCTAACTCCAAAAACATTATTAAACATTTTACACATGTAAGCAGATAAGAAAAACAATCAACAGTATATATAAATATATTATATACATACATACACACAGATATCATGTAATTATTTTGTGTATTTCAAACTGATTCATTAACAAACATACAAACAGACCTTATAATAAATGTATTTATTCTCGTAGTGCTTTAAAGTTATATTGTTATGAAATTCTTTGCAAATTCCAATATTATCTCTGTATAAAACGGATGATATGGGAAATCACCAGGCCTGCTCTTTAGAGTGTGTAGAGTCACGTACCCTCATATTTGCTGTAATTACATTAATTAATAGTGATTTGCTTTGTAGAGAACTTTCTAAATGAGCAGTCATTAAGGCCGATATATTCCACTGCAGAGGATATGGTGTTTCTTTTTTTTTTTTGTTTAGGATATTTAAATCCACAAGGTCTTTTGCTTAAGAGATTAGCTTGGGACCTAAGGAGCTTACATGGAAATTTGCATATATTTGGAATCAGTGCAAGTGCACACAAAAGCAGTGTTTCTTATGGCATTAGGGAACTAATTGCATTATCATACAGCTTATCTTCTTAGAAATGTCAATGTTTACTACTGAAAATTCATCTGAGTGTGAATGTGTTTTATTGTGTTTTTTTGAGGAAGATATCAACAAGACATATAATACCCAATGTGTACAACAAAAAAACTCTCCACAGCAGGAGCAAGCACAGGATTTTTATGCAAGGAATTCCATGTGTATGACAGAATAGAATGCACACTAAGCATGCACAGTCTACTTCTGCCCATTGCATCCTATTAACGGGAAGGTCATATCCACAAAAACCCACACACTCATATGATATCTTTTAAACATAAATCTATTTTTGTTTATACAATACAGGTTCTCTCTCACACACAAACACATTAACATTACATGTTACATAGCTAGTAAATTAAAAGGGCACAGGTCCATCGCACTCAACCTATAAATAAAGTAATCAACCTATAAATAAACATTCTCATCTTGTTGGTGAAAAACCCATTTATAGCTTGGTGCAAATTTGCTTTAACATGGGGGAAAAACAGTGCCTGCTCTGCCATTAGGCAGAGTAGGCAAATGCTAGGGGCGCCACCTGCTCAGGGGGGCGCCCCTAGCATTTTCTTTTTTTTATAAACTGTGCCGGCCGGCTGGTAGGTTACGTGCAGCCGTGGCTCAACTTATTGGGAGATCTAAAGTTGAACCACGGCTGGACATGACTGAGGGCGGTGCGGGGAAGAGCAGATCGGGGGGGCCCTGGGGGGGGGGCGGCGCGGGATGGGGGGGCGCCTAGGGTGCCACTAGGGCCAGAGCCACCTCTGGGGAAAAATTCCTTCTTTGTCCCAAATGACGGTTGGGCTAGGTCAACATGGTACTAACCATTACTATTTAATGAAATAACCCCAGATGGTATGTCCCTTAAAATAACTAAACTCTTTGTAAAGCCCTGCTGAGAAATTTCTAGGAACCAATTCTCATCTTCCCTAAAGTACCATTTTTTGCAACTGAAGAGTAAACCATTTTCCTTCCAGTTATATATTTCCAAAAGGTTATTATATCACTCCTCTATTATTTCTTTCCAAGGCTGAATAGGTTTAATTATTTAAGTCTCTTCTCATAGCTGAGGTCCTTGATTTCCCTTACCGATTTGTGTTCTCCTACTCCAGTTCAACCTTTTTGTGTGTCTCTTCCCCCAGAGTTGGAACACATAATCAAGGTGATGTCTTACCAAAAAAAAATTGTACAATAATGACACAAATATATCCTCTTTCTCAAATCAATCGCTTGTCTGATACAAAAGAGTACCTTTATATCATTGTGTCTTATTTTAAAAATAAAGTTACTCAGAAGAAAGATCACTGGCTAAAGGGAGCCCTGGAGGAAATGAAAAAAGATTTTAATTAGTGCTGCCGGGTGAGCTTATCAGCACAGCTCATGGTGAAAAGAGTCCTGTGCAGAGGCCGAAAATTGTACCTCTTTAAATGGCAATCTAAAGCAAACTATTGTTGATCACAATAGTATAATACAGTGATATTTACAGGAATTATCTGCAATAAAATGATGTTGTTTTTTTTAATTTCACCAAAAATTGTTCATTATTATTTCCTATAAACAAATTCAGGGTATATACCGTAAAATCTTACCAAAAAAGTATTGCAAAACAATGAAAATACACTGGTGCTATGCGTTCCGAAGCTTCATATCTCCCTACATATCTCCCTACTATCCATCACTACACAGTTTCTCCAGATATTCCCTTTTGTGCTCTAACATACCGACATATTACAAAAATCATGTACCCCCTACTGAAAAACAGAAGGAAATTTGAAGTTTGAGCTCAGTGACCTGTACAAAGGTAATTGACCTGACACCTTATGTTTTTATATGGTCAGAGAACTACTTGGCGACTTCCAAAATCCATACACTTCACAGTTGGGGGGGACATTATGCCTTTGACAAGTCTGGCTGGATCCAACAACATCAATTTTTCTGTATTTGTTTTGTACTATAGAAATAAATAAGCCTTTTGTTACTTCAACATTATTTAAATATTTTCTATTTCTTTTTCTGGTACATTGATTAGATTTACGTATGCAAAGCACATCTGTACTACACAACAATTAATAGCAATAGCCTTGATGCCGAGAGTAGATTTGCTGAAAATGGTTTTGGAAAATTTTTATGGCTCATTTTGGGGAGAATTTTCTGTTCTGAGTTTATTACATCAAACTGTCTAGTCTGCTTCTTCAGACTGTTCAATGCAGTATTGCAAATTGTAGAACACCCAATAAATGAAGAACCTTGTGAATACAGGGTATTAGGGGCATATTTAGAAATGGGTATTTTAACAGGTTTTGAAATATTTTTCAAATATTTTTCAGCTTTTAATCCTTTTTTTTATTTATTTGGTTTCCTTTTACTTGTAACACAACTAATTTTGCCATAAAAGTGAATATTTTGGCGAAAGTGTATAATACAGCCATCTGATTTCATTCTTTATTTACAAAGATGTTAAATATAAAGAGAACAAAAATAATATGTTCAGAATCATAGAAAAAGCAAAATACAGCAATTCAACAGAAATAGACATATACCTTCCTGAACCAATCATTAAACATGAGATCCTGAATGATTTACCATGATCTCCTCATAAAAAACTACTTCAGCCACAATCGGATTCTAAAAGCATCTTCCATTTTACCCAAACTGATTTTAAAGGATGTCATTCTTCAGAAGGTAGCAATCGGGAGTCTGAATTCTAGGAGGAGGGCAGATAGGACTGGGAGGGATTGGAACAAGAAGTAAGGTTGAGGGTTATGTTGAAAACATGAAAGGGGGCAGGCAGCGGGGAGTCAGTATTGGGTGGGAAGAAGGAAGGAAGCTTTCCCCTTCCTCTCTCCCTATACTATGGTAGGCATGCAGTCACAGCAATGAGGGTGGTGGTCCTAAGAAATGGGATGAATAAGCGCCTACAGCGTGAAACGCGTAGGCTTATTGATTTTCTATGTAATTTTTTTTATTGAAGATTTAATAAAGAGATACAATTTTAATCTACATAAGGAGTGCCGGAGTTATCATATTCTACAAGCTGTTCGCAAGTCGTCCGCAATTTCTGCTGAGCACCCGTGTACTCCACACTTTCTTGGGGATTGGAAGCGGTCAGTAATTTTTGATTGTCTTTGGTCCTAAGAAATGGAGTCAAGAACAAGAGTGGAAGGTGATATGCCCTAGAGAAGGGAGAAAAACAGGTGAAAAATGGGTAAAGAGATTGAAAAAAATCATTTTTGACTTTAGTAAATTTCACCCATTATGGGTATCATCTCTTTCCAGAAGCTATGCCCCGTCGCAATTCCATTAGTTTAACGTAGTCTGGTACGTTTGCATAGTTAAGGGATTATTTTGTCTTGAAATATTTTTTTTAGTACGCCATTTTGTGTCAGGGGCCTTGGCAAATCTCAATCAGGGCATTTCTTCTGTTTGAATATCCTTATCTGAGCTACATCCAACCAATCTTTAAACTCTTTCCAATCCTATTTGCTTATTAACTTTGAATTAGTTGTGTATCACTTTCATACAATATATATATAAAACATGGATTTCAATGATCTTGCTAATAATTTGCCATGTTCATAATAATTATGTTTTTTATACAAAAAGTTGCATATTCCAACTCTTTAAAAACCATTTTCTTGTTGTAATCTGTTCTAATGCTAAATGTGCTTTCTTGTGAGACTCCTCTAAATTTTCCCTAACAAAACACTTTTCTTTCTTGAGCTTCTCTGAGTATATTAAACGAACAGTCCAGCCGAAAATAAAAAACAAACAAACATTTATTTATGCTAATTACCACATTTTATTAAATAAAATTTATTATCAATTTTTTTTTTAAAAAGTTAAAATTCTTTCCTGTAAAGAAGTGCTATACAGCACTTCCATGTTGCATACTCCATCTTCAGACACTGCTGGCGACTCTACGGCATCCGAATCAGGCAATCCCTATCAGGAGCGCATTTCTCTCCAGCTGCGCTCCTAGTGAAGCCTTGATTCGGATGCTGTAGAGTCGCCGGCAAAGTCTAAAGATGCGTAATGCAACATGTAAGTGCTGTGTAGCACTTCTTTACAGGTAAGAATTTTAACTTTTTATAAAAAAAATTGATAAAATTTAATAAAATGTGGTAACCATTAGCATAAATAAATACATGTTTTTTTTTTTTTTTTTTTGGGGGGGGGGGGGGGGGGGGGGGGGGGGGGGGGGGGTTTCGGCCGGACTGTTCCATTAAGTGTTGAACCATATTCAGTACAAGCAGAATACTCCTAATGATGCATTTATGGGCCTTCTGTTAATTTGGTAGTGAAACATACTGTATATGTATAGTTATTTAGCTTACAAATTGGGTCTGGGACACTTCTTGAACATTTAGGGGGTAATTCACGAAAGAGCGAACTTACCCTGCGATCGTTCGCTTCAGTACGCATATCCTGTTATGCGCTCACTGATGCCCTGCACGCGGACATCAGCAAACGCTTTAAAGGGATTCCAGACTGGAAAAACCAGAAATCTCCCAGTATCAATCCAGTTAATTTGTTTAAAAATGTATTTAATTTCATTTTTGTGAATCACTCTATCAGTTGTACAGGAGGAACGCCTAAAGCAGGGGTCTCAAACTCAATTTACCCGGGGGCCGCTGGAGGTAGAGTCTGGGTGAGGCTGGGCCGCATCAGGTTTTCCACAAGAAAACAACAGATTAAAAGCAATACATGGCCCTTCTGGGAAATCAGCAGTTTTGTGGGGGTAATATGCAGTTGCTGGGTGATTTGCATCTGTTGGGAAAATTAGCACCTTTGTGGGGAAATGTGGCAGCTCTGCGGGGCAATGTGGCAGCTCTGCGGGGCAATGTGCGGCCCTGCGGGGCAATGTGCGGCTTTATGGCGAAAAAAACGCCTGGTGGAGCGCAGGACCGGGGGCCGCAAACTAGCATCCCGAGGGCCGCAAATGGCCCGCAGGACGCGAGTTTGAGACCCCTGGCCTAAAGGAACATTTGAGTACTGAGTTAAAATGTATGTGAAAATCTCCAGGGATGAAAAGAATAAATAAAGACTTTCCTTTAAGCTGCAAAAAGTCCCATAATCTCTTGGGTTTCTAATGGATTTTAGTAAAATTCACAAATAAAACTTAAAGGCCAGAAAAAGAAAATTAAAGGTCAACAGTCAAATAAAACAAATGACTGAGAGCAAATAAATCAGCACAACAACAGGGATGAATCCATAAAAATAGAGAAAATTGATGAATAAGAGCAAAAAAAGAGTAAGAAATTTCACTGCGTTATAAATATGCCTCTATGTGGGCAAATCGCTGCAATACTCATGTAATATTTTTTTATCCATCAATATTCCCTCACATTACATTAGCTTCATTATTGTTTTATAGTTTTCACTGTCATAATATTCCCCCTGTACTCGCCAGCTTATCTAGTAGTACGTGTATTTATTTATTTTTCTGCAGTTTCACAGCAAGAGTGAATGAGTTATGATACATATTTATATAAACATCAGAAACACTATTGGTGTTGTTTTATGAAAATCCATAATTTCAACAGAAAAAAAAACAATTATCTGAAAATGTCCCTTTCATCTGAAGTCTCTGAATATTCTAGAAACCTGTACAATGTCATCTTATGTCTATTGTGTCTTAGTTGACTATACTTTGTATAGAACTTTATTATCATTATTACACCAGGAAAGTGATGATGCATGGGTGCTGGATACAGCTTGTTGGAAAGCCCCAAAATTGTATTATGTACATACAGTAAAAATCTGAAACCCTCCATGGGACTGTAGAGGTCCCCAGATATTTTTGATGATTAAAACTGTTGAACAGGGAAGTCAAAAAGATAACATTTGAAACAATGCAGACAGCAAGTGTCTGGATCCCAAGCACCACAGTGAAATTGACACTGGTTAATCCTGAGGTGAGGAGTCTAAGGGGCTCCTGGTCTTCACTCTTAACCACCACAAGGAGGTGTGGCCTTTTCTGCGAGGGAACCCCCAGGTCGCAGCACCTTGGTTAGCCTCCCACTGGTGGTAGCTGATAGTCACTATCTCTCAGGAACACTGGAGTAGCAGAACTGGAAATAAGAACTGGAAACAGAGAAGCAAAACCAGGAATGCAGGAAATCTGGATACTGGAGTGCAGGATACTGGATACAGCTCTTAAATACAAGTGATAAAGCTCTGGGCTTTAGTACAGTAAACTTCTGAGTAGAGTAAACGTGTTGCTCGGGCAATGACAAATAGAATCTGGCATCTTAATATAGGGCTAGTGATGAGCGATGATGACAATAATCGGCATCGGATAAATTAACGATTTTTGAAATCATCGAGACGGTAATCGTTATTCGATAACGATAATCGTCGATAACCATTAAAGTCTATGGGAGAGGAAAATCAGCTTCATTTTTACACCCAAACAGGTGTGCTGAATCAGGAATTAACATTCAAAATAGTAAACTGGAAACGTACTACATCTTAGGCAAGACAATTAGGCTACAAGAGTCACAGAAAACAATTCACAGA
>WMED01010842.1:0-15558 GCA_019650415.1 Pipa parva | reverse complement strand
GGGCCATGTATTGTTTTTAATCTGTTGTTTTCTTGTGGAAAACCTGATGCGACCCAGCCTTACCCAGACCTCCAGCGGCCCCTGAGTAAATTGAGTTTGAGACCCCTGCTGTATAGATTTTATCTAATGATAAAACCTATAGACTGAGAATTAAGACTGCACATATCCTTGAAGATGGTCCCGTCAAACTTTCTGGAAGACTTCTGCTTTTTTGTAGGGATTTCTTTTGTAAAAAAATGCAGGCAATTGCTGGATTTTAAATAAATAAATGTTCTGAGGTCTTACATAAAAAAAACCTCAGGCACCTCAATATTACACCTTACACCAGCATGTCATTGTGCTTCCCACATTGTATTCCCTAATGCTGCATCAGCATGTGCACATTTCTCACAGAAATCAAAGTTGAATGATGCCTTTCTCTAAAAGCGGGTCATGATGAGGAAAATTTTGTTGCTAATTTACATTACTGTTCCTGCATTTTTATTCAACTTGATATAAATCCATAGGAAACAGTAGGAACAGGTGGTATTTGTTTGCTTACCAGATAAAAGATAGCTGCAACCACAAGGAAGGAAAACAAACTCAGAACAAAACAAGTATTCAACATTGGATAACATTTTTACTAGTGCTATGAAGGACTCCCTACAGTGTCAATCCAAATCATAATTATTATATTTCTGGTGTTATGGACAATCTGTAGCAGACAAATACTGTGTTTAACTGGCTATAAAATAAAGATCTGTATATGATCTAACAAGTCTTCATCAGGCCACAAACCACTGCTCCAACTGAATTAATGTGTTAAACTAAAAATGCAAACCATCCAGTAAATCAGCAGGACTGCAGCTGCATCTTAGGGGGTAATTCAGCAATGTGCAAAGTGAGCTCCGGATCCTTCGTATCACTTCACACACACTGTTATGCGCTCACTGATGGTCCTGCACACGGACATCAGCAAACACTTTAAAGGGATTCCAGACCACTCGAGTCGCCTTGCCGAGACTGAAAGCGTTTGTTGATGTCTGCGTGCAGGACATCAGCGAGCGCATAACAGCATGTACGAAGTGATGCAAAGGATCCGGAGCTCACTTCGCACATTGCTGAATTACCCCCTTAGTGTTTGTACCCAGATATAGTGAGTGAAAGGATTTTCCAAAGTATTATACCATTTGTTTGAAAGAGGAATTCATTCACATGATCATTTTTCTCCTGATGAAGCCACATTATGGCGAAATGCGTTGAGAGGATCAGAATACTCTATAACTTCATTTGGATTTGTTTGCTCCTTGACCGATTTTTTTTTTTTTTTTTTTTTTTATCACAAAGGACTGCAGTATACTGGATTTATGTTCCTTGTTATATACCTCTATAAGGACTGGTTTGTCTACAAGCTGATATAACACTAACCTGCTTGTGAGTACATCCCCTTTTTTTAATCTTTTATTCAAATTAAAGATGTAATTGTGCTATGGAAGCTCTCTCCATCTGTTTTTTGATACACACGTTGTGACAAACAATATGCTGCCAAGATCAGCTAGCTTTTCAGTGGGGAAGTCACTCATCATTTCCAGCATCCACCATTGTGGGTTTCATCATTCATCTTGAATTGGCTGTCTGTTACTGTTGATGTTTATGTGCAGTTCGATAAGCTTGAATTATCTATCATCTGGTGAGCAGATTTATTTGCCATACATTAGAGGTGTTTAATTGTACTTCATACCCTCCTCACACCCCTCCCTCCACCATATTTTGGTTTATGTGTTTGGGTTTATCACACTGCCTGATTGTATTTAGAGATAAGGCACTTAGTGCCATTCTTTTGTTTTGCGCTTTCCCTCCAGTTTCCACAATTTCATTCAGCTTTATCTCTGTTATTTTCAGAAATGTAGAATCTTATCATTTGGTAAATCAAAATATACAGTATTTGCACTTTTGATAGTAATAGTTATATTTTTTCCTGGGCTAGCCTGCTTAGACAGCTGTTCCTTTCTGATTGACCTTCAGGTGCCCCCACATGTGGGACATATACCCTTCCCAATATAAGTAAACCAGATAATAGTGTCCCTACCACAGTACTTTTGGCTTCTTCCTTCAGTCCATGTTGCTTTTGACTGTAACACTATCTTTCCAAATTCCTTTATATTCACACATATGCAAATATTCCCAACTAGTGTATTTTTTTGCAGAGGTTTAATACACTTGTTATCTTAAAAGGTTGTCTGGAAAGCTCTGATTAGATAGAACCTGGTAGTTCACCTTGGGAACCATTAGTTGTGTGGTGTTGCCAGCACATTCTATCCATATGCTGTCAGCCAATCCAGCAATACAAACTGCTCCCCAGAGCTGTAACTATAGGAAGGATTTCAGATTGGCCACTCATTATAACATTGCACTGGCTACAGTTTATAAACAAAGAAGAGTCGAGCAAGACCACAGTGCTTGATATGGCCCCATCCCTCAAATACAACTTGTTTCTTTCATCCACTAGATTGTAAACTCGCAAGAGCAAGGCCCTCTGACCTCTTGTCTTTGATCATATTAAATTGTTTGTATTTCCTAACATATTGTACAGCAATGTGGAAAACATTGGAACTTAATTAAATAATATTACAATAACATGTCATGCTTGTTTTACTGTGTATTATTAAACACAATACAAAATTGCTCTACGGACATTAGCAAGTAAAGATATTGAAAGTTCATCAGAGGTTGGTGATTTTACTTTTAAAGGAAATACACAGCTATATTTTTATATAAAATAAATTTTCCCTTTATTTTACAGGTTAAATAATATATTGATTGATTTTCCATTTAATATAATGAAGCATATTTGGTGAAAATCTATTTATAGATATTTTGAAGAAATTATAACTTTTAGTAACATGTGTTCTACTGTCTTATAAA
This sequence comes from Pipa parva, assembly GCA_019650415.1. Lineage (NCBI taxonomy): Eukaryota > Metazoa > Chordata > Amphibia > Anura > Pipidae > Pipa > Pipa parva. The sequence continues at coordinate 12,654 of WMED01010842.1, read as the reverse complement.
GGGGTCATAAATCCTCCAAAACAACTTTTTTGTTATATACACATAACAAACATAAACTTTAAACTTTTTAAATATACTTTTAGTATTTTATTTTACTTACTATCCAATTTAATTAAAAAGAGCCTCATTCCTGCCTACTTCCCGCTATTTTCTGTTCCATTGCTCTAATATGGGAGAAAAAGGTCAGTTCCCTAGGTCCCTAATTTGCATGGTGGAAGGATTCTCCAATGTCTTTCCTTCCAGGTCCTTTGTTACTAGGCTTCCTTTGTGTCCCCTAACAATGTTCTGCATTGAAGTTGTTTTAGAGAACTTCTCCTTGCTTCTTGCTCCAGCTTACCTCCTTTACTGTACAAATATCTTTAGCATCCTACCAGGAAGGAACCCTTTTCCTCTCCCTAAGTTGCAATTTAAAGTTCTCTTGTATCTTCTCTTCTGCTCTGTAGTCAGTGATCACTGTTCAGGCCTGCAGTAATCAGTTGTGTCTCGCAGGGTAAAAATCACTTTTTCTTGGAGGAAAAACTAAAGTTTCCAACAAGCTCAGGGACTGGTAACTGCCTTTCAGATGCTGACAGCGACTGCTTTTTTTGGATTCTGGCATTATTTACAATTATTGGGGAGTGGCATGGAAAGAAGTACTCTAATGGAAACACATTTCTCATAAAGGCAAAATAGGCTAAGTTTACTTCCATTTTGAGGACAGTATGCCAGAAAAGCACCATACACTGAAATATTTAAAATTTAGTGCTTTTGTTTCAGTTACAGAATGTGAATACTTTTATCCATTTATAATGTATCCTATTTTATTTCAATCTGCACACATAATTATAAAATGCAGTATGTGGTTTGTCAGTGCACTAAAGCCATTAGTGCAATACAGTAAATCCAAAAGCCCCAGAAACCAGAAGCAATGCAATGGGTTTCAGTTGGGAAAAAAAAAAAATTACTAAATGAAATAAAAATAAGGCAAAACATATGGGTGCAGCCCAAAAATAAGTTGCTGAGCATCTGTTTAATATGGAAGGAAGAGCCTTTCCCCCACCCCCATAAAGCTGCCATTTGTATGCTTGATATCAGTATTATCAGTTGTCAATAAAGTCACTAATAATTAGGTAAAATAATTTGTTAGGGGAAAATAAAATCAAAATATAAAACTGTCTTCATCAGGTAAAAGAAAAAAACATTGTAATTTGGTAGCCCCACCTGACATCAGGATATGAGGGGCACCTGGACCTCTTGTCTGGTCAGTTTCTAGTAAATTAAAGGAACAGTTTAGGCACCAACAGTTATTTGCTGTCTCCTTGGCATTGTTAAATAAAAGTTAAAATAAATGCTTTCTGTCATATAAATTATTTATTTATTTCCACCCTTCACACTTCAGCACCAGTTTGTTACTGAAGCTCCTCCCTCTCTCAGCCACTTCCTGTTCAGTGTTAAGGAATTGACTGATAGGCTGGATAATGCTAAATAACCAATCAGAACCTTTAAACTGTCATCCACCTTTTTTATGTTGTTTACCTCTGAAAGGTGTAGTTAACCCAGCAAAAGCAATTGTTAAAGAAAGGGCTGAAATATTCACTTTCTTTTTATATGGATTTGGTCTCTCTCTCATGCTCAATTTCAGCGCTTGCTACTGACAGTATACACCATTAGCTGTATTTTAACTGCCCATGATTATTCATTAACTATGAATTTTGACCTTCCTGAGACGCCGTTGTGTCAGTGACACAAGAATCCAACCAGGAAGTAAACACATAAGGAGCTGTGTACTGCTACACAGATGGAATAATTAATACCTTTCCTCACATAAAAGACTAAGTATATTAGAAAAAAAATGTATTATGCATTTACAACACACATTACTTTTTATTAATTGGCCCGGACTGTTCCTTTAATATATTGATCTCAGACACACGTATTTCCCATTAGTTTAATCTATAATAATAATAATTACCTATTTATATATGATGACGCTATGCAATCTTGCTGATTTGTATTTTACTTATTCAGTGACAATAAATCTAATCTATTTTATGCATTTTTAATTCACTCTAAGTGGATTCATGAATATGTCCTAACATCCCAAAGCCCCTACTTTGTATTGTATTGGTTGATTTATACAGCAATATTAGCTGTATACTATATTAGCTGTATACTATTAGCTGTATACTATATTAGCTGTATACTATATTAGCTGTATACTATATTAGCTGTATACTATATTAGCTGTATACTATATTTGCTGTATACTATATACTATATTAGCTGTATAGTATATTAGCTGTATACTATATACTATATTAGCTGTATACTATATTAGCTGTATGCTGTATTAGCTGTATACTATATTAACGGTATAGTATATTAGCTGTATACTGTATTAGCTGTATACTGTATTAACGGTATAGTATATTTGCTGTATACTATATTAGCTGTATACTATATACTATATTAGCTGTATACTATATTAGCTGTATACTATATACTGTATTACCGTAGCGCTTTACAGAGGCTCATAATTCACTTCAGTCCCTGCCCCAAGGAGCTTACAATCTAGTTTCCCTATTCAGTCACACACAGACATTGAATACAATGTGTAAAATTACATTATAAGTGTGTGCTTTGGCGAATTTTGTCACCTACAAAGCAGTTGCCGGGACAACCGCTCCACTTGCCCAGCCCAGCCCATCCCTTACTCATCGGGAGACCACACGGCAAGACATTTACAGTACAAGCCGTAGGTAGGCGCGGTTTAAGGAAAAAAAAAAAAAAAAAAAAACGTGTGAGAAGACTACGATCATTGGTCACCGCTATATGTCTGCCTAGGCTCACTCCATGAGCTTAACCAATCCAAATAGTTGCTGCTCTGGTGACGTACGTAGCTCGCAGTGCCGTTTGCCAATCACAGTAAGCGAAGGGGATGGCTCGTTGTGCGCGTGACGGCTGAGAGTTCTCTGTCCTGGTGCTGAAAGGGAGAGAGGTGAAGCTATAAAGTAGGAAGTGGCCGCTAGATGGTCCGGGACGGCTCGGGGACAGGTGAGCGCGGAGCTTGGCAGTCTATGTCATGTCATGTTATGTATATGTTTGTAGTCTCCTACAATGGCTCTTCATATAGAAATGGAGAAATGGTGAAACCGAGTTAGGACATAGTAGAAGTATTGACTGCTTGTCTGTGCGCTGTCACATCTCTGCTTTACTGCACTACAGTGGGTTTCTATGGCAGGCAGCAGTTTGCTTTTCTCCTTGTTTTTCTCCTTGAAATTTATGCTATTGTTCATCTTCCCACAATGCTTGTTACACAAGGTAATTAATTATATATATATATATATATATATATATATATCTACAGTGTGGTGATATACATGTATTCACTGCACCAGGGAGAGAAATGTTTCTTTATAATTAGCTTTTTAGAAAAACCCATGTATATGTTTGATAAATACATTGTGTGTGAATGTCTATTCCCTATTCCATGCAATTTTCTTGTTACCTTAAGTAGTTTTTGTGGGTTTACTTATTTGCATAGTGCTGGAATTGAATTACTGTCATTTCTGTAATTTCAAGGGTTACCAACCCTTGAAAAAGTTGTCACTGAATATATATATATATATATATATATATATATATATATAAGAAATCCAGTATTTTCACTGCCATTTTCATATACAGTGCTATTATTACTGAAAATACAAGCAGCTAAAAATGAGAAAAGGCTTCAGGATTTAGAAGTAAGGGATTACCAGTTTAACAGAGTAGGACAATCATCTGTGATTAATTAAAAAATATAGAAAAATGTGCTTTTACACAGGTCACAGAACTACAAGATGATTTATTTCCCCTTCTATGTTACAGAAGGGGGGTGGTGGTTGAATAATCCATTATAATACACACTGTTGCTTTTGAAAACAAAATAAATACATTTACAACTCTGAAACCTGTCTACCAATTTCAGAAGCACTGTCACTACAGCTTGTTCTAGTTTCAGCCTTTTACTTGTGCCAGTGGTGTCACCCAGATTCCTTTAGTTTAAGGTTGTGGTATTATACTGATGTTTGTTCAGAAAGACTACAATTGTCACAATGTTATTCACAAGAGGATATTAGAGAAGAAACAGTTGTTGCTAATTTGTCATTTTATTTAATCAGATATTTCATTTGGTTAATGCATATCATGAAGGTAGCTCACAAGACTGAATCAGAAGCCTTGGTTAACTATTTTTTTATTTTTTTTTGTTATTGTAGCACAGATTATTATTTAATGCCATGCAATAATGTTTCAGAATATGCATAACTACAAATCCCATAATTCACTGTGAAGTATTAGCTTACTGGAGTGGTAAATTTGCAGTTGTAGTTGTTGCAGAGATAGTTGAAAAAGTGAATTTTAGGGAAGATGAAACGTTTTCATGTTTAAAATATCTTTAAAACGTAAACATTGCATCTTTACATATGCAGTACTATACATTGGTGAGAAGTTTTACTCCCCAGTAGATGTTTAATCTGAAGCTGGTTGATTTATAACAGAGCACTGATAAACCCCTGCACCAGGAAATGTGTGTGATATAATTGCTAAACACTTGAAGAAAAAGCTATCTGACTGCTATTGGTTAAGCAGTGCGCTGACCTGTAGGCCTCATTACCTATGCTTTATTTGCATTCCTGGAATGTAGCAGATTAATTTGTGTGTAGGCTATACATTACAAATTAAGAAAAAAAAATGTCTGTGGTGGGGGGAAGAGTGCCCTTTCATGGAAAACTGGCTGGTACACGTCACACACACACATATCCTGGTGCGGGAGTTTTCCAGTGCTGTTTCATCTGAAGCAGGAGAAATGCTTCTCACTAAGGTATGGTACTGCATATATAAAGATGTAATCTGACTATAGGTCCCCTTTAATAACATGACTACTATCACTAAAGATAAGAACAGACAGAAAGCAAAACAATTCATGAACTAAGCATTAAAGATAACATTTTTTACAAGTGTTGTATTTGAATAACTGCCATACCAATCCAAACTGGAATTTTTTTTTTTTTGTTGTTCTCACCCTTTAAGAGCCAAATTACATCATGGTATGCATAGACTTTTCAGTTATTCATGTACTAAAGCATAATTACGTGGCAGCAAAGAATTTTCTGTGTTACAATGACAAAAACAAGGAGTTACCCAAGGCTTCTATCTACACATAGGAGGTTATTCACTAAGGTGCGAATTTGACTGATGAATTCTCAAACAGCGAATTCCCATAGTAAATCCGTGACAATTTCCCCATTGTAAAGTCGCAACAGTTTTTAAAGTTAAGATTGTGACAATTTTCCCATAATAAAGTTGCGATTGTGACAGTAGCAGCCTATTGCGACTGTCTTTATCTGGCGAATTCACACCTATACGCAACAATTTGGACTTTAGTGAATAACCCCCATAATCTTATTTTAAATACCTTGTATTGCTTTGCAGGCATTAAACCCATGTGATTTCTCAGACATGGTGACACATCATTTGAAGGGAAATAAAAGAACCACTGAGCACAAATGTTTCTTTTGTCTGTCACTAATTCCCATCTATAAGTGGCAAGACATCATGGGATTTATAAAAATCGAAAAACTTTTCTCCTGGTTTATTGATATTGATTTTTTTATTTTACTTAAAGATATATTAATATCACCAATATCAATACTACTAAGCCCCTTCTGACCTTTTTTATTGCTAAAAAGTGTTCACCTGGTTGAGGGTGGTGAAAGCCCATTATTCCCTATAGAGATGGCTTTGAAAAGTTTTCCTAAGTCTCCATCCAAAAGATCAGCAATATTTTTATTGATATTGATCGAACAAGTGCTCCTCATATTAAAAATCAGTGATATCAATATCAAAATCGATATCAATCAAAAAGGAACTCCATCGAAAGCAATGTAAAGTATAGCTGGATTAACACATTGATATTGATCTATCTTTTTAACTATCAATAAATTTTATTTGGCACTAAGTAAATTGAGAAAAATCTAAAATGTGTCATAAATAAAAAAAAATAGTGTTAACACGGTGAAAAGCAATAAAACGGATCAAATTGCAGCAAATAAGTCAAAATAACCCTTGTAAATTCCCCCCTTAATATCCTTATTAATTACAAAAAGCAGTGCATGATCCTCTATTTTATAAATAAGGACTCTACAGGCATAAAATCACAAAATAGCAAGTCAAGTGATTTTACCTAGGGTATATAATTCTGAAAGCAAAAAGAAAATTGCAGTACTTGCCTGCTGAAGCTCCACTGCCTCAATCTCCTTGTTATTCTTCTGTATGGGTGCTCAGGCTGGACGGACTGAAAAACGTTAATTGCATAGATAGGCCCTGTGCACTTGTTTTTATTGTCCCATGTGTTAACGAAAATAAAGGATTTTTTACATATTGGAGTGCCGGCGATATCTATATAATTCTGAAGTCCATTTTTTTAATAACCTTATAAGTTCCCTTTTCAACTATTTTGCCTAGTTATAAAAGTTGAAAAATAGCCAAAAAGCTACCTAAAAAGAGGCACAAAAAAAAAAAAAAATGAAATGGAAATGGAAAAGCGTTAATAGTGCATTAACCAAGACAAAAAATAGGATAATAGGAAAGTCCCAAAACCAAGTATTAATTCATGATCTATCAACACTTGAGTGCTTTAAGTGAATAGCAAAATTGAATGTTGAATCTACACCTAAAAAGTACAAAAAATGTGATTCACAGGGAAGCAAATTTATGCGCTTCCCAGAACACTTTAAAACAAAAGCCCTATAAATCAATTAAAATCTTCCTTGCAACTCAGCAAATATTCCAAGTGTCAGCCAGTGAACATAGGTGGTATTTTTCCAACTCAGCTTCCAAATTTATTCCTCCACATCATTGTAAACAATAAAAAGGAAAAAAACGCTCATAGTGTAAAACGTAATAATTTGGAGCTTTATTCAATAAGGGTTATACTCACAAGCGTGTGTCTTGTAAGTTATGCATAAAAACATGTGCTTGAAATCGGGTGGCAATGTCCTACGCGTTTCGCCGCTATTAATAAGTGCAGCTTCTTCAGGGAACCAGCCAGTGTAGATGATCATGAACAAAGCTCCAAATTATTATTAATATTAGGTAGCTTTTTGGCTATTTTTCAACACTCATTGTACTTCAATCCGAAGAGGCTTGGCAAGAAGATATTGTTTTATTTTTGGAGAGATTTTTTCTGGACTTTTTTGGACTATATCATTTCATTTATTGTTGTTTTCCACACATTTAGCGCTGTTTAACACTTTGTTAGTTATAAAAGTTAACGCTGCTTTGCCCAATATTTTTCCCCCAATGAATTACTGATATCTCCCTAGCACTATTTAATAAACTTCCTGCTCATTTTTGCTACTTGATATTGCTCAAAATAATTTGCCTCACCAGACCTGCCTGAAAACTATTACTTCCTATGGAGAAATCTACCGATTGAACATTGTTCTATTGCACCAGCTATCACTGCCCCTTAAGTCCCACTATTGATATACAGCACTTGGGGGGTGGGGATACTGGGTGCAGGATATGATACCCTCTCCCCTTCGATCTACCTTGGTGGCCTGATGAGGTATTGTCTGTTTGGGAACCTATTTGAGGTGACAATGTGTATACCATTACAGTACTGATCTCTTCATAGAGTGTCCTATTACTAAGTGAGTATGTATAACAGGCATTTTGTAGCAGCGTTTGTTTTTGGAAATCAAGAAAATTATGAATTCTGTGTTCTGTATAAAGACAGTCGCCATGTGATGTCCTTTCATGTAAAATGAAAAAAAAACTAAGTCATTGGGTAGACGCAGGTTAATACAAGAATGTAAAGCATTTCATAAAATGTTTTCCCCTTTACCTTGCAGGTTACGTGAAAACTACTCTTCAGTCAACTCCACAAGTCTTAACAAGAACCAATGGCTTCAAATGACAGTATCCTCAGTTCGGCTTACCTTGCTGTGGAGTACATCGACACACTCTTACCTGACAATCCTCTACAGCCTCCATTTAAGAATGCCTGGAACTACATGATAGATAACTGCACAAAGTTTCAGATTGCAACCTGGGGGTCCCTACTCGTTCATGAGCTAATTTACATTTTGTTCTGTCTGCCTGGCTTTATTTTCCAGTTTCTTCCTTTTATGAAAAAGTATAAAATTCAACAGGTATGTTGTGCTTTTATAATCCTTTCAACACTGGGAGAATACCTTCCTAAAGCAAAAATCACTAATACTTCCAAATGCAGTTATATTGCAAAAGGGAGCATTACTTTAGTTAGAATACTGTTAGTGAAATTACGAAATGAAGCCGCTTATGTATACTATACAAGGCAAGTGAAAAGCAACACTGACACTATAAGAAAAGCTTCAGAAAAGCAAAAACACGTTCTGTAATTTAGCAGTAGGTATTACCAGTCACAGAGGAGTTCCATGAACATAAAAAACAAAGGGCTACAGGCTTGGAACTTCCAGGTGACTGTTAATATCCTCATGAATTACAAGAGGGGTACATTATCCATTATAATGCACATTGCTGTTTTGGAATATAAAATTAAAAATTTACTTGAATATATATTGAATATATCCATGGAAAGGTAGCTACACAGTATGGTCACCCTTTCCATGGATAAATTCAATAGAAAGTTTCTCATGGCAAGTATCGATCGAAGCAAATCTCACGATACTTACCGTGAGAAGTTTCAGGGTGTTCTCGCAATTAAACTCAGAAAAGCTGAAACAGGCTTTTCCGAGATTAATGAATTTTGTCCATAATATGTGTACTAACCACTGGGAATTGCATTGTAAATTACTAATGAGATGGTACTGGGTCCCCTTCAGAGTAAATACAATCTTCCTCTAGGTTTGAAATCTATGCTGGTGCACATACTCCAGAGAAGGCAGTTTTTGCCACATCTGGAGGAACTTTCCCAAGATACGTAAAATATGGGAAAAGGTATATAACTTTATCCAAATGATTAACAAAAAAAATTACCCACCAGACCAGAAATAACACTATTCTACATATTTCCAAGTAGAACTAAAAAGATCAGAGTGATAGCTATGCATTTCTTTCTAGTAATCAAACTATTTATAGCCAAATGTTGGAGGTCATCCAGAAACCCGTTTCTGGAAACAATTTTTGATCATGTTAAAAGAAATGTGAGAGAATCAGAACCTGCAACTTAAACTATCTTGAAAAATTTCTGGATTTATGGGATGTATGGTTCACATTTGTAAACAATTAAATTTAAGCTACTATACAATGTATTTATGATCACTTTTATTATATGAGACCACTTGTAGCATGTTAATTCACATTTTATATTCATAATACTACTTAACCACAAATTGGACACAGCAACATATGGTTCTTAATTGTTTATTTGTGATGCACAAAAATGTTACACAAAGTTGTAAAAGCTTGTTTGTTCTTCTTTAATCATGAAAATAAAGAGGATATGAATATAAAAGTATGAGCTGGGCTAGACAAATGCTCCACAATCCTAGTTGTGTCAACTAGTGAGCAGTGATATATAGAAAATATTTTTCCATTTTTGATGAATGTAGAAAGTAATATCCCATTGTTTAATCTACTTTATTGATAGAACCATTTGTGTTTTTAGGACAAACCAGAAACGTGGGAAAGTCAATGGCGATGTTTCAAGATGCTGCTTTTTAATCATTTCTGCATTCAGTTCCCTCTGATTTTTGGTACTTATCACTTTACAGAATATTTTAACATTCCCTATGACTGGGATTCCATGCCACGATGGTAAGTAAACATTCATGGTAGGCTACAGAAGAAATGATCATGGGGCTGGGGTTTTTTTATGTTTTGTTGCTATTACTTAGTAATCAGTTGTAATTTTGCTTTAGACAACATTTTTTTCAAACCATAAGGTGCAATGAACATTAAGACACCCCCAAAATGTTTATGCAACTAAAAAAAAATATACAGTTTAAATGCAGTCTTTTAAAGTGTGTCTTATGGTACAAAAATATGGTGCAAAGTAGTTGCACTGCAACCCCCTCTCTCATATTTAGCAGCATGAGAAGAAAGCTTATATTAGTTTTTCTAGGTCACCACCAATTCTTTGTAGAGAAATTATGACCAACTGATAACACAAACATCTAACATTTTCCCATGCTGAATTTGCCTGTGGCTTTCTGTGCATGATGCACAGAATCATGCACACATGAAGGGTGAAATTTATTAAACTATGAAAGACCGCTCTTGGTCTCTCCGAGTGAGATCTCGCATTGTTCTCGCGAGATTTTTTTGAGTTTTTGAGATCAAGTTTTTCGATCTCGATTTTTCTAAATTTTCAGTGGAAAGGAAGCCATACTAATGAAAAGTATGGCTACCTTACCATCAAAAAAATTTAAAAATTGTGTCTATAAAGTAAGATACTCAGCTATTTAGCTTAATCACTATACAAAACAATGAGACTGGATGACGTCTGTTTAACAACATGATTGCTATGAGTAAAAGACAGAATTAAAGAAAGTTACATAATTAATTTCAAAGATAACAAGTGCTGAATTTGAATTGCAGCCATGCCAATCTAAAATAGAAACTTTTGTTTTTTGGTGTTGTTGGTCCTTTAAGATATGAAATATCAATTGTCCAGATTGCACATTTATACTTTTGAATTACTGATTAACTTTATTTTGTGTTTACTTTAAGGTATGTTATTTGTGCTCAGTGTTTTGGATGTGCGGTGATTGAAGATGCTTGGCACTATTTCCTCCACCGGATCTTGCACCACAAGAGCATATATAAATATATCCATAAAGTGCACCATGAATTTACTGTAAGTGCTAGTATTGCAATGAATTCCCTACCAAAGCAATGGCAGTGTCTATTAAAAGTGGCACTAAATTAAGTCAGAGTGAACTGCTTTATGCCATAACTATTCGCCAGGTTATTTTACAGGAAAAGTTCCCCAGGAATGGTGAAAAAAGCTTTTTCTTGATTAGAAAAGATAGCTGTTTCCAAAGTACATCCGTCTGTGTACCAAATATAATCCAATTAATCCAAAAGAGCAGGGAAAACAGCAGACAAGGTAGTGAACTACCAAACAATTTTAATGTGGTGATGCATAACATGTTTCAGGCCTGGGCCCTTTATCAAATGACAGTGAAGCTTGGCAATACACAGGTTTAAAGGTTTAAATACAATTACATACTCCTCCCTATTTTGGGCGAAATTTATTAAAGGCGAATTTTGAAATTGTGATTGAATTTTGAAAAATTTCGATTGAATTTCAAAAAAATTCGATCGAAATTTTTCAAAATTCGCCTTTAATAAATTTCGCCCTTTGTGTGAAGCTATCCCCAGTGGAGGTGGAGACCAGAATACTAATTAGGTGTGACCTCAAAAAAGAAAGTGAACCAGGTATATACACCAGTAAAATACAAACATAATAATAATAAGATCCCAGGATTGGGTGACTGTGGTGAGGAATTAACTGCCTCACTAACTGAGTTCCAACATATTAAATCCATATTGTTGGGAAAAAAAAGTCCAATTTGAGTCCAAAAGAAAAATAACCTAATAAGAGAATAATAAAAATAATAAAATAAAGCATTAACATGTTCCAAATGATATTTTTTTAAAGAGGAAAGGGGAGTGATGGTTGCTTTAAATTATAATTCGATAGTTCTGATGTCAGAACTAAACTATTATAAGGTTATAATTTACAGGAAGTTCCATGCATTTCCTGTGTGTACTGTGAATTATATGTAAATGTTCCAGGTAGTAAATAAACAGAGGAATGGAGTTCACTGTCCTGTAGAGCTTACAATCTAAACTCTATTTCTACAATTAAATTGTTGTTAATGTTTACAGTGCAGTATACTGAGGTACTTCCCGTTGTTCTCAAAGCAATTCTTGTATGTTTGCATTTGTGTTGCTGTTACACTTCCACTGTCAAACCATTTTTCAGCAACAAAGCAGCAAGAATATAATTCTAATGAGCTCTAAGGCTACTGTGGATATTGCCATCTTTGCAGATGCCACAATTTTTCAGGTTTTAATCCAGCTCTCACCAATATGAATAAGTACAAAGCTGCATAAAATAGTTTTGTGTGCATATAGTAATGTTTGCTATCATGTTTTACTTTTTTTAGTGGAAGATCTAGGGAAGATAAAATAAATTTGTATGTAGTATATCTGTTTCTGTAACTAATATTCCATGCCAATTGTCTTCTACCATCCTAAAAATGAAACCGTATAAGAACAGGGCTGATTTTGTAGTGGTACATAGCAATGTAGAAACAGATGTTATTTGTGTTTTTTAGTCTCCGTTTGGGATGCAAGCTGAATATGCACATCCGCTGGAAACCCTGATACTGGGTGCTGGATTTTTTATTGGTATATTGGTATTCTGCAACCACGTCATTCTTCTGTGGGCATGGGTGATGGTTAGACTTCTGGAGACTATAGATGTTCACAGGTAACTAACTTGTAGAATACATTCTTTCTCTTTTCGTATCTTTGCTCTGGTTCCAGGGCAGACTTCTAATAAAGAAAAAAATCAAAATGTTAGAATTACTCTCAGAAAATTTGTAATAACTTGATAGGTATTACAATTCATTGAATATTATTTACCGTATATACCGGCGTATAAGACGACTTTTT
>WMED01010840.1:0-15560 GCA_019650415.1 Pipa parva | reverse complement strand
CTTACTACCCTCTCCTTACCCAGCTCCTCTGTTGCCAGCTGTCTGTGCTGTAGTGCCGAGTTGAGCGCTACAGCTCAGACAGCCGGCTATAGCCCTAATCAGTGCTAGGGAGAGGAATCGCTATAGCACAGACAGCCTGCAAAGTTGCAGGCCCGGGGGCCGCGTGTTTGAGACCCTGAGTTAGAGAATACTACATTATAATGTGTCTGTTTGTGGAAGCTTTTGTCTCCATCAAAAACCCAGAAGTATTGGGCGACTGTGGAACTGCACTTACTACTACATTCGTAGCTGAGCAAAGGTCTACGTGTTAAGTGCAAATACAACTACATCTGATCTTGAGCAACTACTTCGTGCATGAAGCATCCATTTATGCAATTTTATATTTCTCTGAATTTGTCAATGTCCGATTTTTCTATTACATTTCTATTATAAATAATGTTTTTATACTATATTTGAGTTTGAACTGATTAATTATTTTTAATTACTTTGTGTTTTTCTCTTTTCTGGTTGTAGCATTCTTATCTTAAATTTCATAAATATATGTATATTAAAACTTTCCATCGAAACCAATAGACCAGAGCTGTAGTTTGCAAACAGAAAACAGCAGACAAATCAATTAAGTTTTTACAAGTACTTTCAAGTTATAACAGCCTTTCCAATTGGGTTCCATCTATAATGTTAAGGCAGCCATAGTCGTATCGATTTGTTCAATATCATTCAAAATGATCATCTTTTTAAGAATCTTTAAGAAATCCTCTTGGATCCAGATGATCTTATATCGAAAGTAAGTCAACTGTGGCTGATTGCACTGATCAATAAATTGACTGAACATGCTCATCACTTAATGATTAAATTGACATGAGTAAACAATCATTTTAAAGTGGATGCAAAAAGAAAGAAAATAAATTTACAAAGAAATAATAATCGCTCCAATTTGTTGGCTAGCTGATAAGAAAACCATCATTTAAAAAGACTGCAATTAAAGTAGTTGACTTGTGTTGTCAGCCTTGCTGTTTGGAAAAAAAAAAAAACTACATATTTCTGCTTACATTTTTCCTACAAAATGCATAAAACAGTCCCAGCTGATTTTTGCAAGATACCACTGGCAACAGTGTTCACTTCTCTACCATGTGTTATACTGTGAGAAAATAGGTCCATGGGCTTAGTCTCACGGGAAAACGCCTGGTAAGAAGTGGACATAGTCTCCGGTGGTGCCTAAGATTAGACAGGGGGTTCTTTAGAGTATTTTGTGCCTTTTGTAGCATGGGAAAACCACATTATGCAAATGCATCATGGGGCCTCTTAATAAGACTGATAGCTGGAGAGGCTTGAACAGATCTTGTTAGAAGACTGGAAAAGATAATGAAGATTAGTTGAAGCAAATCAAGCAAAATCATAGATGTGTTAAATATTAATAGATAAAATATATTAATGTATTTTAAATGTTTGTTATTTCTACATATAATATGTGATAAACAGTAGAATTTATACTTAAGAAGACAAAAATGGGTTAAATAAGGTGGAACAGTGACTCTTTAGGCTACTGACACATAAGACCATTGGCTGCAAGATGTCTTGCATGGCTGGTCATTTAGTTCTATTCTACTGCTGCCATTTTTTAACAGTAAACAAACCGCGGACTTATTTAAATGAACAGTCTGGGCAAAATTGCAAAAAATGCATATATTAGTAAATACGAATTACTAACTTTTATTAAATGCATTTTATTTTAAATTTTGTCCCTAAAATGAAATATCTTACCAGTTTAGAAGTGCTATGTAGCACTTCCGTGTCTACGATTCCATCTTCACCTGTGCTGCCAACTCTAAGGTGTCCTGGAGCGGAAAAGAGTTCTTCTTCTGTCAGTCTGCAGCTCGGTGCCGGCATCTCCTAATAGTCATATGGGAGAGCAGCGCATTATCAAGGGGAGACGGGTTGAGGATGCGCCGCTCTCCGATGTGACTATTAGGAGATGCCGGCGCCGAGCCGCAGACTGACAGGAGAAGAACTCGTTTCCACTCCAGGACACCTTAGAGTCGGCAACACAGATGAAGATGGAATCGTAAACACGAAAGTGCTACATAGCACTTCTAAACAGGTAAGATATTTCATTTTAGGGACAAAATTGAAAATAAAATGCATTTAATAAAAGTTAGTAATTCGTATTTACTAATACATGCATTTTTTGCAATTTTGCCCAGACTGTTCCTTTAATCACTATACTGCAGGGAGTGTCGTACAAATGCAAAAAAAACAAAAAAAACAAACAAACGTGGGAACCAGCCTCATCAGTCAGTGGCTGTATAAAGAAAATAGGTTTTACAAAGGCCCCAACTTTTTATAACCAGTCTTAAGTAAAACATGGTAATATTCTGATAACTCCTTATATTAAAGCCTAAATACTAACTCTAAAACCACTTACAAAAAAACTTATATGCTAACTTCTGAAAAGTTTGAAAAATTCTAGACAAAGCAACCTTTTGGAAATGGTTAAATGTTAAGGGATTTATTTATAAAGATTTGCTAATGAAACCGTCACCTTAATTATAACTGTAACTAGAATAGTAACATTTTGAGATAAAAGGGTTTGCATCATTCTGGTAATTATCAAACAATTCATTTAAGAATTGTATTACTCAAAATGGTCAACTTTTTTTTCTTTAACATTAAGCAGAGCAATAGGTAATGAGGATACCAGGAAATGTTTAAGGAACTTCATAGAGAATGTAAATAAAAGATTTCCTCCAAATATTGAAATAAAAAGGACACAACAGCATCACTTTGTCTACTAGTCACAAGTCCACTCTCAGACAAGATAAGAAATCTTTGCACAATATCTTGGCTACGACTAGTCTAGTACCATAAATGAGAATTATGAAGTTATAAACCTCCACACTGATTTATTGATTGTTTCATATAACTCTACAAGTCATTATGAAAGGCGATGTTAAGGATTGCATTTTGAGTTCATTAGAAACTCTACCTGTTCTGGATCACCCAATAAGGATTAGTATTCTTTTGCCTTTTCCCGTTTCCTCCTGAGTCCTGAAGCATTAGTCATCCTATGATTTGCAGTGTATGATATAGGCAAATTGATAAGGAAAGGCATGTCCAGCATTTATATTATGCACAGAATGTAAGTAAACATGTTGCAAAGAGGTCCCTTTGAAACAGAAGTACAGTATCATGTAACATGGAGATGTCATCATTGATCAATAAACCACTGCCCAAAGTGACTCTAATGGTACTTTATAAAACAAAATACACATATATTGATAACTGTAATGCTAACAGAGTTTATGGCTGTATATTCTACTACTGAAAAGTTTCTAAAAGATCCTTATCCTCTGAGACTAAATATAAAACGATAGGGGCTGGAGGTGAAAAACAACTGTTATCATTAGTGGCTAGCAAGGAATATGGTTAACAAATCAGGGTGATGTAAGTGAAAAGTGCAACCCTCTAATGGAAAGTTAGGTTTAGGATTTGCAAACCATTCTGTTTGCTGGACGGGCCATGGAAAAGATTCTACAACAAGTAGAGAGGTGTGCAATGGTCACAAAATTGATAACCTGAAGTATTATACTATATTTACTGAAAATAAACTTTTCTAGTATGTTCTATGAAAACACATTCTAGGGAATTCATCAACAATGGCAATTTTCTTGAGCTCTAATAACACATATCAATTAGCAGGTAGCATTCACTGGTATAGGGAAACCAGAATTCTGATTGCCAAGGGATACTATGTGCTGTACAGGATTGCCTCTGTTAATGAGTACATTACTTCAACAATTTGAACACAAGTACTTGTGGATACATAGACATGTTTATCTTTATACACTAGTCCAGGGTTGGTGAACCTTTTTGGCACGGAGTGCCAAAAAGTTTATGTCACTCACCAGCGAGTCCCCCGAAGTGCCAGTGCTGGTAAGTGACGTCATCACGCCTGCGTCGGGGGAGGAGTGCACACGCATTGGGGGAGGAGAGTCCCCCTGCGAACGAGAGCTCCTTCAGTGAAGGCAACGGATCTGGCCTGAAAACTGTCAGATCAGACGCGTGGCCTGTACTGAAAGCAGGTTTGGTGAAGGCTCGCCGTCCCTGCCCTAGTCCTTTATTACTGTAATCTTGTTGGCTGCCATTCATAAAAGTGTGTGATAAATTGTCAATTTTATTTTTAAGCACCAATGTTGTACTAGACTAACTTTTTTTTTTTTTAATATGCAAAACTAAATGATCCTCCTTTCCCCAAACAGGACCTTCTTCCAAGGTAGTAGGTCACTCCAGTATGCATGGGACACTGTTTGCTTTGAAAATACCCAACAGTCAGTATGACAACTACTATACAAGCAAATTGAGAGGGATTCGAATCTTTTATTTTTGCATGTCTTAAAGGTCTCAATTACTTCCTAATCTGCGCAGTAGTTAAAAAATAACAAATAAATATAAACATGGTATGGTATGTTTGAGATCAGTCTAAGCTTTCTAAAAGAAGTGCTGGTCAAAACGTCATACTTCCTAATCTCACTCTCTCCTTCCACCTCCTCAGCATTCTTTTTACATTCACCTTAACCCACTTCCTCCAGCATGCATCTTTACATACTATATGAAAATCATTAATAAGTTTCTTTCAGAAAAAAAAAAATTGTTCTTTCGCTTTCTTACTGACAAGCATCTAATTGTCTATGTGACCTTTTGCCTCCAAAGTGTTAGAAAGGTTTAAGACTACCAACTATGCCAGCATCTAAGCACCCTCTTCATTCCTTACCCACTAATCTTGCTTCATGTAGAAACATTCTACCAATATGGCAAGTAGATCACTCCTGCTTGCATGTCTGGTTTAAATAATCTTGATAGCTACTTTTCTCTTTAGACTTACTTTGTCAATTTCTAATCATATCTCTATAAAATAATAAGTCTAATAAAATTTTCTAAATTGCAGTACCATCCCTATGCAGACGTAATTTCAACTATCCTGTCTACCTCTGATATTACCCACTAGGTAGCCACTCAAGTCATTGTCTCAAATAGATATCCTAGTACTGCCATAAATGTAAATTTACCAACTTATTTTTTTACGTTAATATTTTCTCTGAAAATATTAATTTTGCTCAAGTCACCATTCACTACACAAACGGGGGTTATTCACTAAAGTCCGAATTGTTGCATATAGGTGCGAATTGAATTCACCAGATAAAGACAGTTGCAATAGGCTGCTGTCGCAGTCGCATCTTTATAATGATAATATTGTCGCAGTCGCGACTTTATTATGGAAAAATTGTCACAATCTTAACATATAAAAATTGTCGCGACTTTACAATGGGTAAATTGTAGCAGATTTGCTATGGGAATCTGCTGTTTG
Organism: Pipa parva; assembly: GCA_019650415.1. Lineage (NCBI taxonomy): Eukaryota > Metazoa > Chordata > Amphibia > Anura > Pipidae > Pipa > Pipa parva. The sequence goes on along the minus strand of WMED01010840.1, from coordinate 10,198 downwards.
CGAATTCAACAGTTGAATTCGCACCTTAGTGAATAACCCCCAAACTAAGCTCAGGATTAGGCTGGATTTTGCCCTCTCTTACACACTTAAGCTCACATCCATTGCCAGGACTTAACATTTTAATTTATGCAATACTTTGTTTACCCAACCATACTAAAGACACTAAACACTTCTTTCCAAATTGGACTACTGAAATATGGGATTTACTTCAATAATTTTCATCAGACCACTTTATATTTTGCCACAAAACCTATTTTCTTATCCCACTTATTGGTTTTATATTACCTCTAAAATAATAGGCTCTAAAAACACACAGTTAATACCCTAACCTCCACAACTGCATACAACCTCTTATTGCTCATCCATCATCATTATAGATTTGTTGTTACACTCAGTCCTTTACCACCAGATTTAATTTCAATAATAATCCTTATTCTGTAAATGTAATATCACTGCAAAGCATACATTACTTTTTTTACATTTAATAAATGGCAATAAACTTAAAAATGTGCTTTCTAGTTTGGTCTTTTGGATTGGACCTTTCTTAAATGAAAGCAGTAAAAATAATCGGATTTTCAGTATGTTTAGGCCATTACGGGTTTGCGTTGGCATGTATGTGATCTCTAAACACAAAATAGAAATAACCCTGGTACATTCAATATCCCATTCACAGGAACCAGCAGGCAAGAGTCCCAGTAAAACTAACGCTCAAAGTAGAAAAGAAACCACTCTGCTTAACTGTAGTGCCATGAGGGGATCGTCCCCATTTATTTTCGAGTGCATTTGTGCACTCTGCAATAAAATGCGATGTTCCCCTCATGGCACTACAGCTGGGCAGGGTGTTTTTTTTTCTACTGTGATCGATAATCAGCCATTCCTGTAAGTGTATTTCTTTTATTACATCAATTGCATCTATTCAAGCCTTTACTGCTATGTTGAAAGTCACTTTTTGATGCTTTTTTTTTTTTTTTTTTACTTTGAAATTTTTTTTTATTATTCAATAACATACATCTGTGTCTGTCTATGTGAATGAATAAAGAAACTAGATTGTAAGCTCCATGGGGCAGGGATTAAAGTGAATGATGAATCTCTGCAAAGCACTGCATAAAACATCAGCGCTATACAAATTAAATACAATAAATACATACAATATAAATAAGCAGAAACTTTCATAAATATTCCCCAAACTATCTTGTGCTAAAAATAGAGAAGACATTCAATCAAAATTGGTTAAAAAAATGCTTATAGCACTGTGCCATTAAACATAATCATGTCAACTTTGTGCAATACATGACATTTCATGTTACCCCAGCATGATTGGAGAACTCCAAACAATATCCTCCTTCTTCTTCTTTTGGTCTTTAAGCAGATCTTATAAAGATTTGTTGTGTATTTTGGGTCATTATCTTGCTACAGTACGACTGCAAAAGCATTACAGGAAAAAATATACTAGGTTGTGCCACAGGTCTGCTGTTGCTCTGAGTGTAGTTTGCTGTTGGGTTTCTTTCTTCGGTTGCAGGTATGTCTATCTTGGTTACTATTGTAAAGGCATGTAACATGATATATATTTGCTAATTTTAGAAATTGACTAGCCATTTGGGCCTACAAGTATTTTGTTTAATAAATGGCCAATTAGTAGAGAGCTTGGTAAATAATTTCTTATATGTTACATACAGTGTTTAATAATTATTTCCTACCTCCAGGATTCTTAATTATTTCATTTTTTCCCATTGCAAAATACTTGTATGCCTTGGCCTATACCCTTTTTTTTCCCCTTTAAAAGTAGTAACTTAGATTAGGCTACTCTACTTTAAGAACAAATCTAGCAAACCTTCTTTTGACAGTATTTTAATAACTGGAGCTGCTCAGCACATTCTGTATCTGTGATGAAGGTGTACTTGTCTTCTTCAGTGAACCACACTATGTACAGATCTTCTGAAGGCATGGCCAATTTCAATCTGCCTGATCATGCTCTAAATACAACTTCTTCAGGTTTGGAAATGTGTTTTAGAATACCACAACTAACCCCCTTAGAAATCTTCTGTCTTGTCATAACTTGATGTGGGTCTAATAGCAAAATGGTAATAAGAGCATATAAAAAAGTAGAGTAAGTTGGCACAAATATATTCCACTAATTTCGTTTACTATGGTAAGACATATCATTGCCACGTAGATGTGAACAACATCTTAAAATCTTCAAAATTATCAAATCTAGCCTTTAACGAGTAGTCCCAAATCTACCCAAGACCCATCGGAACACATTTTAATGGAAGAGATAAAACTTAAGGAAATCTTTTTTTTTTGTGTAAAGGATTTAACATGGTAAACATCACTAATTGACTTGCGTTTTGAATAGTGAACTACAAATTGTGCAGAAACTAATGTTTCTTTGGAAGTTTTTTCACTCTGTGTATCCGGGTTTAAATTAAAATTTAAATAGCAGGTTATCAGTGAGGTCTTAAAATTATGGACCCCTCTATGTGCATTTTTTGTACATATACATTTCATATAATCAATCAACATGTATTTGGTGAGTAAAAAGAACAAACCACTAGTTTTCCATAATATTGTAGGGCCTAATTCAAAAGCATATAATGGATTCTACGTGATAAAATTATAATATTCTAATTAAATATGAATACATACGAGTGCAAATTTTAGCAGATTACCACCATACTAATTTTTTCCTTAAAGAGGAAAACTGTTTGTCGGGTTGCACTTATGGAATGCTCCCTTCCATCAGGTACTCAGTAACCCTGCTGCTGCTTTTGTAAAAAGACAAAGCTCCTCCTGCCACTGGGGACAACCCATGCATAGGTTGCCCAGAGCCACAGCACAGGTGCTGAACAGTAACTGTCAAAAAAAAAAAAACATTCTTTTTGCTGGTTACAGCCAAATAAGGCCTTCTGGTACACTTCATGAGTATGTATTATTGGGAAGGACAGGACTACATGTGGAGTTGTTTACTTACATATTAAAGATGGCTGCAACAACAAGAAAGGAAAATCTTAAAATACAAATCAAAAATTCCATTTCAAAGATAACATTTGCACCAGTAGTATGTAAGAAAACCTGCCATAACAAATGACACAAGATGTTTTCCTCTCTTTTTCTGGTATTACTGTTTTTTTATTTTTTTTTATTTAAAGAGCAACCTTTTTACAAAAACAACAATGCCACTGAGCACTAGAGGGATTCATAAGTGCACCTGACAGAACCAACCATTCTGCTTTGTCAGGTGCACTGACATAGTATTTTCAACATGCAGAGACTATTTGGGAACTCAAATAGCAGTTTTTACAAGATATGTTATGAAACGGATTGTTTTAATAAAGTTGTTCCTTCAACAATGTATTGGTCCTTCATTTGTGTAAAACCTAGGTCCCTTTAACAGTTTAATGCATATATACAAGTGTGTTTTGGGATGAGATAGATATATATATATTTCAATAAAGTCATTATTTTCACTAATAAGCATGTACTTACTAAAAGGGAGATGTACTTTTAATTTGTATTTACAGTGCTGCTATGTATAACAGGTTGCAACAAAAACACTCATACATCTTTACCTGACAAAAAAAGCATGAGTCACTGACAAGAATGCAACTGAGCTCTCCAATCATTGACTAAAGGGCAAAATTTACAAAACTTGAAAAAGTAGGTTTTTTTTTTTATGTAAAAATGAACATTAGATAAAAAATATCAATGTTTTTTTATCTAATTTTTTTCAATATTTTTGGATGGAAAAGTAGCCAAAGTACTTATGCAAAGTATAGCTACTTTTTCCTCAAAAAAAAGATTGAAAAAAATTCAATTGAATTGTTTTGTTAGGAAGAAAATTGATTGAAAAATATCAATTTGATATTTTTCGATCAAATGCCCATTTTTACATTGAAAAAAAAAAAAAACACTCGAAAAGGTTGTGTTTTTGTAAATTTCATCCTAAAGCTTTATAGCAGGGACAAAAAGTATAAGTTATTTGTTTAATATGGGGAAAACTATTAGTTGTAGGAACAGTTAAATGATAATGGGCCTAAAAGTCTATTTATAACTGTTAAACTGTTACATTGTATTGAACAAAACATTAAAAGCAATAAAAACTAAAAATTCTAAAACATCAAATTATTTCCTCACACAAAAATAAAAAGATAAAAAAACATAAGTCTTACTGGTAGCTGCAGAGAACATGAAACTCCTTCCATCTCAGTCCTTTTTCCAGTTACTGTTAAGAGTTTATATAAATGGTTTCTTAATTAAGTCTCAATGTTATGGTTTCATATAAGCGGATTCCAGAAAATAAAATGCTCACAGTTAAATCATTATACCAGAGGTAATAAAAGGCTATAACAATTGATTACACTTTAAACAAAGATTTCACTTTGTAATTAAAAAGTTAATCTTAAAATGCATTTGTAGTAACAGTTAAATGCAACTTTCAGTTGAATCTGAACTACCCTACCTACGTGGCTTTAGTTAAATAAATGCTGGTAGTTTGGGAGAAATCACTAGACTGCATCATGAATCTGATCTAAGCATTAGTAAAAAATCTAGACCAGAGCAGACAGCGGTGGCTAACATTCTGATACCATGAGCTGATTAACTTACCAAAGCCGCATGTTAAACACATTACTCCAATGTACGGCAAATTATTAAGAACTATAACAATTTAAAAAATTAGGATGGAATTTGGGAGGACATTTGTACTTTAAGCCAAATCTTACAGTCTCCAATACCCTTTAATTTGCAGGTGCTGTGAATATCCTCAGTTTAGCACTTCATCAGGGAAAATTTGCAAGTCCAGCAGTGCACAACTAATAGTGCATGCTCAAAAGAAGGACATTATCATAGGCCACAGAGAAGTAGCTTTCGATTAGAATAGATCTGTCCAACCATAGACCACCAGTTATTACTGCACAACAACTCTCAACATCACCCAAAATCTAGGGCATGCTAGAAAATGCAGGTTGATAACAGCAATAAGGTAAAGGTCGGCTGAACCTGATAAAAAGAATTTAGCATCCTACTGGAATTATAGGGGACTTTACAGCTTTAAATTCTAAAAATACATTTGTAACCCATCACCAAAATACTACAAATAAAACTATACATTGTGACTTTTTTTCAGCCTTACAAACTATGTTACCATGTTAGAAAAATAGGTGATTAAATTTAATATACTTAAAAAAAAACAAAAAAACAAAAAAAAAAAACAGTTCTTTTTGTGCGCCATACATAAATGAGATATGGGAAAAGAAGACGCCCAAAAGATTTTTACATGAACAAAAAAAAAAAAAAGTTCCAAAACACCATAAGGAAAATCCAGTACCATTTTCACTTAAAATCCCAAACCAATCCTGTGAGAGATTTAAAAAAAAAAAGTCAATTGTGTCAGTTTGTTGTATTTAGAGGTCTGTAAAATGGGTATGGGAGCAAAACCTACAAAAATGTATCAGTTGGTTTATGTTTAACATGGAGATCTACATATAGTTTATATCATGTTAGTATAAAGTCTACCATAAAAAAAAAAAACAGGATAAAAAAACGTCCTTATGAAATGAATATGGGTTATGTGGGTTAATAAATATAACAGATAATAAGACATCATTTGGCCTTATTGGGATGGATGATTTCGCACACTAGACAATCCATCTTTTAACCCACGGTTCTATTGCTGCTGACTACCACTCCCAGCAACACCCCCCACCCCCCGACAGGATAGGCCGCTGGGGACTAGCGAGGGTTGTAGTTCAGCAGCAGTCAGAGAACCGCCGACAGAAGATAAGAGATAAAATAAGGAAGAATGACACGAAAAAGGACAAAGCAAAGACGCAATATGGGAAACCGGTGATATCGGAAAGCCAAAGCTTTGCACAGTCACCGACTTCCGACATATTTGCTGATGCAAAGGCGTTACACTTCCTTCTCTCCCCCCCCCCCAAACCTTTAAATAATCATTTCTACCCCAACAAGGCAGCTCAGAGTGCTAATAAAGAGCGAATTTTCTAGCGAGGATATTTTACCTTTTTATAAGATGCCATCACCCCCAGTACACCCTTATTCAGAGAGGTACTTCCTCATCCGATGACATCATAGTCACATGGTTCCCTTAACTAGGAACGCTACGGCGCCTCGGAAGGGACCGAAGTCCTTAGAAAGCGAAGTAGGAAGTGATTTCTAAAATGTTTTTTTATTTTATACCAGTGGTAGTTTGTAAAAAAAATAAATAAATAAATAAATAAATAAATAGTATTTTCTAATGATGAATGCAATGGAAAGGGACATCCTGTAAACAGAAGGCTGCAATGCAAATATCTTTTCTTTAGATAATACTGTGCTGATGTAATGATTTTCATTTCTGGATTAACTGGATTATTGAAGTTGCCAACTCATCCCTAATTAAAAGAGACCGGTTTAGAAGAGAGTTTTGACAACCCCCAAATTAATTTATTCCCCTCTGCTCCAGTCTGGAATAGTTGTAGCAGAGAGAATGGGTCTCATGTGGGGTTATGGGATCCTGTTTTGGGGGGGGGAGCGTATCCTGGATGGCTACTTATTTTATTTTGTTTTTTTCATTTTTCCCGTTATTTGTGTTTTGAGTTATTTGCTGCTGGTTTATTTGATATATTTTACCCATAGGGATGGTCACTTTTTAGATCTGGTTTTTACAAAAAATCCTTCTCTCTTTCAGTCCTTTCCCTCACTCAGATCATCACCTTCTTAAATTTTCTATCTCATACTCTCCTACTCCACTTCCTCTAACCTCTAAAATGTTTATTTAGAATATGCGTGCCATTTATTGGCAAGCCTTTGCTACTTATCTGACCTCCAGCCTATCCACATCCGTGCCTTTCTATGATCCTAATGCGCTGGCTACTTCCTATAAAACCATTTTATCTGCTACTATTGACTCATTTGCCCCCCTGCAGCCTAAACTGATTCATTTTAATAATCCTTGCCCTGGCTGAATGTAGAAACTTTTTATTAGATCCTGCACATATTGTGCAGAACATATGTGAAGGAAATCCCGTTCCCAGGCAGATTTTCTGCATTATAGGTTTTTGTTTTCATGCCTTAACTCCTCTCTCTCCCTAACCAAACATTTCTATTACAGAACTCTCATAAACTAGAATAAATCTAATCCCCATCTTCTATTTTCAACACCCTTCTACCTCCCTTGCCCTCTGGCTTTCAAACCCTGCTACATTCCCCTTAAGATTTTGCCAACTTCTTTACAAATAAAATTGATAATATCTGCAACCAGATTGCTATTCCTCCTGATGACACATTATTCTACCTGCATCCCCATCTGAGATTCTCAATTCTTTTTCTCTTGCTACTCAATCTGAAGTTTGTCAACTTCTCTCTTCCTCCCATGCCACAAACATGCTTGATTGACCCTATGCCTTCTTCTTTAATTAAGTACTGTGATTCTGCCCTTGTCCCGGCCCTAACGCACCTGTTCAACTCTCTCCTGTCCTATGGATCTTTTCCTTCTTCATTTAAACAAGCCTTTATTAAACCCATCCTTACAAAAACTTCACTGAACTCTGCACGCTTCTCTAACTACCATCCTGTCTCTCTCTTGCATCTAGCTTCTAAACTTCTAGACTGTCTTCTCTGTACCCTCATTACTAACTACCTGCATGCGCACCATCTCCTGGACCCTCTGCAGTCTAGTTTTAGGCTAGGGAACTCTATGGAGACTGCTCTGTGTAAACTTGCAAATGACCTCCAGGTTGTCAAAGCCAAGGATCATTTTTCTGTTCTAATTCTCCTAGACCTTTCTTCTGCATTTGATACTGTCAATCACTCCCTACTTATTCTATTTCTTCATGTTCTTGGGGTCCGTAATAAAGCAGCATCTTGGCTGGCTTCCAATCTTTCTGATCATTCTTTTTTTGTCTCCCTTGCTCATGACACCTCTTCTCCTGTCCCACATAGGGTGAGGTGCCTCAATGCTTCGTCCTCGGCCCCTCCTGTACTCATTGTACACTCTTTCCTTGGATAATATCATCAAATCATTTGGAGGGGGTAATTCAGCAAAGAGCGAATTTACCATCCAATCCTTTGCATCAGCTCGCAGAGACTGTTACGCGCTCGCTGATGTCCTGCACGCGGACACTTCAAAGGGATTCCAGTCTTGCGAGGCAACTCGAGTCGAGCCTCGCAAGCCTCGCCAAGACTGGAATCCCTTTAAAGCATTTGCTGATGTCTGCGTGCAGAACATCAGCGGGCACGTAACAGTCTCTGCGAGCTGATGCAAAGGATTGGAGGGTAAGTTCGCTCTTTGCTGAATTACCCCCTTGGTCTTCAGTATCACTTGTATGTGGAAGATACCCAAATTTACTTATCCACTCCTGTGCTAACCCCTGAAAAACAGACTCAAATTTCTAGCTTTCTCTTGGAAATCTCTTCTTGAATGGCCAAACACCTGCTCAAATTAAATCTCGCTAAAACAGAATTGATTATTCTTCCACCCAAACTGGAACCCGCTCCTACCTTTTTCCATTCAAGTGGCTGATGGGATCATCAACCCTGTAACCCTGTACATTGTCTTTGAGTGACTTTTGACTCTGCTCTTTCCTTCTCTAAACACATCACTGCTAAAACCTGTTGATTTTTCCTTCTCAATGTTGCCAAGATCTGCCCCTTTCTGTCAGGTTGCCCAAAAGGGGTAAATAGGAGATGGACTATTTGGAATGTGCCTCACAGCGAACTTTGTGCTAGCTACCACCAAGGTGCAGAGTCTAAGACGTTGCTGGTCTTCACCCAGAGCTCCCGCAAGGAAGTTAGGACTTGGCTGCGGGCAACGTCCAGGTCGCGGTCCTAGGGGCAGCTGTTCACTGGTGAGGGGGAAGGCAGATACAGGATTACTAACAAGGCAGTTAACAGGCAGGATACTACAGAGGAATCTATAATTAAAAGGCAGACAAGGTATTTCAGGCAGGGGTACTATCACTTTAAACTCGAGAGCTTTTACACTTTAAACAGGCCTAAGAATCAGCACTACTATGATCTAGTGCATATATTCGGGCAGAGAAGCTGGCTGACAGGCTCCTTTATATAGGAAAGGAAGCCTGTCAGCTGATCGGCCAGGAGAGAGAAAGGGGCGCGTAACCGTGCCATGTGCGCCTAGCGTCAGCGTGCACGAGCGCGGTCACAGAAGAACATGGAGCTCTCTGGCGCCGAAGGCAGAGCGACGCTGAAGCGGGCCGCGGTAAGTACTCAATCCTAACACTTTCTCTCTCACTCCACTGCTAACATCATCATACATGCTCTCGTCCTATCCTGCATGGACTACCGCAATGTTCTTCTATCTTGCCTTCCACCTTCCCACCTCTCCCCGTTCCAATTTATTCTAAATTCTGCTGCCAGAGTTCTCTCCCTCTGCCCCCAGAAGGGACAGCCTTTCTCCCAATCTATCTCTGCTCCTTGGCTTCCCAGAGGCAGACAAATAATTTACAGTGTTCTCCTTTTGACATTCAAGGCACTTCACTCCTTTGTCCCTCTCTATATTTCCTCCTCGTATGCCTGTACATTCCTCAACATCAACTGTGCTCCTCCCAAAGCAACCAGCTTTGCATGCCACACACCAATACTGCCCTTTCTCATCTTAAAGTATATCTATCACTTCAAAACTCAAAGGGCGTAATGTAATAAAATCAAAAATATCGATATTGTGATATTGAATACATTTTACCAATATTGTGATTTCGATTTTACCAATATCGTGATATTGGATGTTTCCTGATATTTAAAATTCGATATTGCGATATCGAAAATTCGATTGAAACTTTTCAATTTGTTTATTTCTATTGAAAATCCATAATATCAATGGGAAATTCGATGTTGCAATATCAATTTTTCAATAATTTTTGAGTTTTTTTATTGATTTTTTTCAGTCTAAAACAGCTTTTTCAACTAATTCTACTAATGAATAGGCTGGGAGGGGCTAAATGATGATTGACATTATAACTCCTCCATTCACATCCCTGCTAGATTGTGATTTAAGGTCTTCCTTATAAAGTAAATAAACCCCAGTTAACAGGAGTCCCTGGGACCCCCACATCTCTCTCAGATCGTCCCAGCACAAGCCCCCATCCAGCTCTATTAATCATTTACTGACAAGTATGCAGTAATGATTTAAAACCCAATTATTTTCATAGCACTACTGTAATATTAGTGCTATGGAAATAAT
>WMED01010839.1:0-15560 GCA_019650415.1 Pipa parva | reverse complement strand
CTACACTAGGCTGGTGGGATCATGCCCCTCTACACTAGGCTGGTGAGATCATGGCTCTCTACACTAGGCTGAATTGTAAGACAGTGGATACAGAGACCCTGGAAGAGCTGTAAAGTCTCAGTCAGCAGAGCGCATACACAGCAATGGGGCTGCGGACGGGATCCTGGCACAACAAAGGCAAACAGTATAATGCACGCCTGGAAAGCATTGGGTGGGGGGGCATTGCTGCCCCATTGTAACGGTAAGCGAGCTCCGGAAAGACAGGATAGGGATAGGGACAGGGATTATATTAACCACACCGAAGCCCATTTCCTCCCAGATATTGCCAGACATACCGGGGAGGACGTCCCCTTCTCGGCCTCCCCTACCAGGGCCGCCTCTTCCTCCTCCTGTGCTCCCGTTGGATTCACGGACAACCAGCTCCGGGTACCTCTGCGGCCATCACTCACAGCCTCGCTTAGCACCGCCCCCAATCCCAGTGTCACGAAGACACGCCCACGTGACGAGATTTCCAAGGAACCTACTAGCGACAGAGAAGGCGTAGCCGTCTAGAGGGCGTGTCTGTCCCAAATTTACGTGACGTCACTTACATAACAGTTATATATAGAGAGAGAGGGAGGAAGAGCAGTGTTTGGGGGTTGCTCTGAAAAAATAGTAAAGATAAGATACTTCGGGCTAAATCATTCCTGCTCTGTACATGGTGTAAGGGGAGTGCGAATAGACCAGCAGAGTTAGGGAATTCAATTAGATTTCAGGAGTTAAGCAATGCCTTAAAGCGAGGACTGGATGCTGTAAAATGTAATACCCTGTGTAATCCCATAGATTATTTACCACTAAAAAATAAAATTATTTCTCCAAGTCTTTTGATTTTTTATATATATATATACACACACACACGTTAGCTACCAATGTGTGTAGAAAAAAAAAAGTAGGAGCTAACTAGAGTAACTCTTAAGTTGGTAATAGCCTTTTACCTTCCCTGGTTACTCTCCTACTGCCCATGCTAGAAACACAGGGCCCGGCTTGCCTATGGGAGGGGTAAAATATACAGTGTGATGGGTGAGCGTCTCATGATCCTGGGCTGAGGATTGTGAGATGAATACTGATCCGGCATACTTAAAGGCGAAATTTATTAAACTCGGAAAGACAGCTCTCGGTCTTTCCGAGCGTAACCAGCGAGATCTTGCATTGTTTTCGTGAGATTTTTTTGATTTTTGGAGCGAGTTTTTCAATCTCAATTTTTGAAAATACTACTAATGGCTACCTTTCCATCGAAAGATCGAGTTTGAAAAACTTGATCTCAAAAAATGAAAAAAAATCTTGCGAGAACAATGCGATATCTCGTTTGATAAACTCGGAAAGACCGATCTCTAACACATCTCAAGTGATCTTTTGCAGTTAGTTTTTTTTTTACTTTTTCCTGACTTATGGGTCCTCTCACTTCCACAGTGGAGGCCCAAATGGCAAAGAGCACTTACCCTCCCAAAGCAGCTCCTTATATTTCCTGTGGGATCCACCCAGTATTACATATTCGTAGTCAATACTTCCTGGATAGATTCTCAAATACAATATCCATACACTCCAGTAGGTGGAGCTATTACTATAGGTAAAGGAGTTAAAGGATATGGGGGTTATTTATTAAAGTGCGAACAGTCACATACTTGCCCATATTCGCATCCTTTTGTGACTTCTCAAACTTTGCTTATTCAACAAACTCTGCGATGTGACTAATTTGCAACCAATTCTGATGCTTACTCCAGTTGCGAACTTACATAGTTCTTTGCATCAATTTGCGTGTGCGGTACACAGGTAATTCAGATATTCAGCAGGCGATGGAGTCTGTCGAAGGGGTTGATTCTGCAGGGTGAACTGCTCCGAATTCACCTGTTTGCCTTCGCCAGATCAGAGTGATGAACTGTGGGTTTGATGACAGGGCTCCAGTGTTGTGTAAGGCAACTATTCATTCAAAAGTAGCAATGGCAACTGTGACTAAATTAGTCTACTACTAAACATGAACTAGGCACAAGGTGACATATAAAAACAAGTATATTTCACTTATATACAATTAGTGGGATGTGATGAGACTGACATCACTGCCCTTCACTGGAGGAATTTGCTTCACTCCGCATGACTTCTCATCCTACTATTGTGCGACTGACTGTGCCACACTACACATGCAACTGTGTCTGTCACTGTCCGCTGCTTCATGAATAAGGAGAAGTGAATTTGCGTCTTCCTGATCGTAGTGACGCAAACAGATGTGATGTCACTATGCTAGGCAAATTCACACTTTAATGAATGACCCCATACATACATAATATATAACATTATATTCCCCTCTGTATTTAATTGCTATTACTTAGGAGATTTTTACCTAATACTTTCAATATCCTATATTTAATTAACACATCATCTGTAATATAACTTTCACAAGCTGTTCTTACATAGGCACTAAACCCATCATCAAGCTTTATAATATAAATTACCAGTGTTTACTTTGATAGCTAAAAGCTTGTGACTACAACATAAAATGATTTATATTGCTAATATAGATTACATTCCCATAAGGAGAAATTAAAGTTGGCATACAGAGATCTCAGGCCCCCTTTGGCATGAGGTGCACCTGATAAAAGGATGATCCTGCCTCAGAAATATTCTGCATTCCCAATACGCAATAATCCAGAATGCTTTTATACAGCATCCCAACCATCAACCAAATTACTATTTTTGACAATTTTTATTATCCTCTCAGTCTAAATGAAGGGCATAAAGCCAACCCTTTCTCCCCCATGGAATTTGTTTGCTTATATCTGATTGGATTTTTTTCATTGTGGGGGTTATTCACTAAAGTCCGAATTGTTGCGTATAGGTGCGAATTCACCATATAAAGAAAGTTGCTATAGGCTTCTACTGTCGAGTCACCTCTTTATAATGAAAATATTGTCGCAGTCGTGACTTTATTATGGGAAAATTGTCACAATCTTAACTTTAAAAAATTGTCACGACTTTACAATGGGGAAATTTTGGTGGATTTACTATGGGAATCCGCTGTTTGCGAATTCGACAGTCAAATTTGCATCTTATTGAATAACCCCCTGTCCAGTCAGCTGATAGTATACTGAACTTTGTAATCAGTGTTACTGGAGGTAAACTTCAAAATGGCTTAAGTAGCACCTTATAAAAATAATTACTTGGCCTAATAAACATTGGATCCCTGTTCAATTACGTTTATTTAGTGCAGGGGTCAGCAAAGTGCAGCTCTTTAGTCGCCTTGTTGTGGCTTGGAGCACACTTCCAAAGCCCTGCCCGTGACCTCCGACATCTCTTCTGATTGGCCATTGACAGGTCATGTGGACGAAAGAGTACACTCCTCCCCCTTTGTGGCTCACAAACAAATTGGTGCCGCTGGAGGAGGAAGAAAATTGGCTCCCTTCTCATCTAAGTTTGCCAACCCCTGATTTACTACATGCTTCTTGGCACAATTAGCAATTTTGATTAGAAGAGCAATCTATATAGTTTTGTTCTACACTAGTAAAACATTTGGTTAGTGTTTAGCTTCTGTCACCTTACCACACCTTGGGAAAGCATTTCATTTTAGGATGAGTTGGTGGTGTTTTTAGTCAAAGGAAATAAAATATAGGGCCTGGAATGATAAAATTAATATTATATTTTGTACAGTGCTGTGTATGTTAGCAGAGCTTTATAAATAAAAATATACATACAAACATATTTTGCAAGCTATGCATTAATTAGATAAATGTGTGTTAGGGTCACATTGCCAAAGTCCGTTCTACACGTTTGAAAGTGGACTAGGCTTTCAGGCTGAGCCAGTGCCACTGAATTATGCACGCTGAAGTCTCTATAACTTATGAAACCATTTAGAAGTAACTACAATTAATGTCAAAAGGTTTATCAATAATAGGGCTTAGTATGTTTAGAATATAGGAAGGGACTGCAATGTTTTTATCTAAATGTGATTGTTTTAAAATTATCAGTTAAAATTATATAAAGGCTTTTGGAATCCTTGCTCACAGTGTCTTAACCCCCTAATTTCCTGTAATAATGGTTTATTTAAAATTGCAAAGCAAGTCCTACAAAAGACAATGGGGGTTATTCAGGAAGCTCCGAAGTGAGGCGCGTAGTGTTCGTCTCACTTCGGAACAAGTGACATGCGCATGCTGATGTCCTGAACGCAGACATCAGCGTGTGCATTAAAGGAATTCCCCTCCCGGCGAGAGCACTCGAGTCTCCTTGCCGGGAGGGGAATCCCTTTAATGCGCATGCTGATGTCCGCGTTCAGGATATTAGCATGCGCATGTCACTTGTTCCGAAGTGAGGCGAACACTACGCGCCTCACTTCGGAGCCTCCTGAATAACCCCCAATATATGCTGTCCAGTGTTAGTATCACTTTAATTTTGAAAACATTATACAGGTAGTCCTCAACTTACGACGTTGATCCGTTCTTACGCGGCGGCGTAAACCGAATTTCAATGTAAGTCGGATCATACGTTCATACAATATGGTTGCACGCAGTTCGACTTACGTCGCAAAACCGTGTAAGTCAGAACAAGGCATGGTTGCACGCAGTTCGACTTATGTCGCAAAACCGTGTAAGTCAGATCAAGGCATCGTATAAAGTGTCGTAACCCCAAAACGACGTAACTCGAGGCCATCGTAACCCAAGGACTACCTGTAGTATTTTTTTTATGCTTTCTTTTTACCTGCTTTACCTTGCTTAATGCCTGGTGTACAGGAAGATATCCTGACTTATTATTTAAAAATGGAAGTTTTAGTCTGATAATTGACCCTTATGGTTCATTTGGAGTCTACATGTAAGGAATTCTACACCCCTTTATCTTCGCCAGGAACATTCCCTCTTCAGTTTTAAAACCAAACTGAAATCCTTCCTTATGGAACACTAGCATTATTTATATGTATATTTTTTCCCTAGTTATTTATGCTTATTTTATATATTTATTGACCAATGTTTCAACACATTGTTATTAGCACTTATTACCCCTCTATCTGTGTTTGTAATGTCTTCCACCTAGATTGTAGGCTCTATGGGGCAGGTACCTCCAACCTCTTGTGTTAACCGAACCTGACACTTGAGGGGGTTATTCACTAAGGTGCGAATTCGACTGTCGAATTAGCAAACAGCGGATTCACATAGTAAATCCGCTACAATTTCCCCATTGTAAAATTGTGAAAATTTTCCTATAGTAAAATTGTGACAATTTTTCCATAGAAAAGTTGTAACTGCGACAATATTCTCATTATAAAGATGCGACTGCGACAGTAGCAGCTTATTGCGACTCTCTCTATCTGGCGAATTCGCGCCTATACACAACAATTCGGACTTTAGTGAATAACCCCCTTAAAGTGTTGTATCCTTGTGATATTATACTTATATTGTATAATGCACTTTTCCCATGTCTGTATTGTACTTGTATTGCTGAACTGTACAGCGCTGCATAAATTTCTGGTGCTTTATAAATAAAATTATACATGCATACATGTGTCACAACCAAAGTTTCTCTTAAAAACCACATTGATTACATCATAAGCATTTCAAAGATTTAAGAGCGTGAATATAAGGCTGATGCTGTAAGAACACCTGTGAATATTTTGCAGGGCATGGCATGGACCGAGACCCATTTTTCTTTTTTTACTGTGGTAGCAGACAGATTTACTTTTACATCTTCCTTGTTATCCATGTGCCACCTGCTATTGTATCTGGGTAATATAATTGGATATGTTTCAGTACTGTGTCTTGGTTTGTCTGATGAGCATTAGAACTGTATTTGGGTATGTTTAATAAGCTCTATGCATGTTTCCTGGGGGTATGAATTGTAGATATAATACATTGTATCTAGGTGTGGGTGTATCAGGGTTTATCTTGATATGTGGGCATTGTATCTGGGTATGTCTAAAGGGAACTTGATCTGGATACATCTGGTTATTGAGCACTGTATCTGGTTACCCCTGATGTCCCCTATAGCTGTTTAAGTCTGGTTATTCAGTACTGTATCTATGTAATTGAGATGAACACTAGGCACTGCATCTGGATATCCTGGCCACTGTACATGGATATACAAATGTAAGGTACTTGCCAGGTCTTTGAGTGTTGGAAGGCACTCAGCATTTTGTCTGAATGTTGTTCCTATTGGTAGTTTTCATTGTACCTGGATATAAGTTTGAGAAGAGCAATGTATTGTATCTGGGTCTAAAGCCTGGTAAATACTCTGCCTACTGTATTATCTAGGTATCTATATAAGAAATGGTGGTCAAATACGTGCAGTTCCAGCCTTCTGAGTTTCAGCTATTAAACACTCAAATTCATCAACAATATAGAAAATAGAAGGCCAAACAGGGAATGGTTTCAAAATGTAAAAAGTGCTACATGTTTCCAGCCCAAAACCTCTTTATCAAGCGTGACACTTTTGGGCTGGAAACATGTAGCACTTATTACATTTTGAAACCATTCCCTGTTTGGCCTTCTATTTTCTATATTGTTGACCACTATCTATTGTATTGAATATTTTTGTATATATTTTTATTTAAAAAGTGCCATTGCAGCGCTGTACAATCTAACAATACAGTTATAATGCAGACAAGGGAAAAGTGCTTAAAAAAGAACAAGTTAAGTAAATTACAAGCATATAATCAAGAAAATATATCACTCTAAGTGCCAGGCCATGATTGAAACAATAGGATGGAGGTCCCTGCCCCATAGAGCTTACAATCTAAGGGGGTAATTCAGAAAAGAGCAAACTTACCCTCTGATCCTTCGCATCAGCTTGCAGAGAATGTTACGCGTTTGCCGATACCCTGCACATGGACATCAGCGAATGCTTTAAAGGGATTCCAGTCTCGGTGAGGCTCGCAAGGCTCGACTCAAGATGACCCGCGAGACTGGAATCCCTTTAAAGCATTCTCTGATGTTCGCGTGCAGGACATTTGCGAACGCTTAACAGTCTCTGCGAGCTGATGCGAAGGATCGGAGTGTAAGTTCGCTCTTTGCTGAATTACCCCCTAAATATCTAGATAATATCAAGATTAAGACATGCTCTTTTACAATGAAACACAAATGCCCCCTTAGTAAAAGCTGCAAACTTCTCTACTTGGACGCTACTTCTACATTAAGCTGAAGCTCTGCAGCCCCCCCCCCCCCCCCCCCCCCCCTATTTAGGTAAAAGACAGCTCCTGATCCATCGCTAACAAAGTCTGGACACTGATATCAACAATATGTGCACAAACAAGATGAAATATAATACCAGTCAACTACGTCACCCTTACAGTATGGAAATGTCTGTTGCCAAGATGTTTCATTTGATCAGTTCACCATATCTGCTCATCTTTTCCCAGCTTTTCCCCCAGACAGAACGCTGCTTGCATTTATGCCTGTACATGTAATCAAAAGCACAGCAACAAAAGTACTGAACATTCCAAAGAGGAATTCCAGAGATGTTTATAGTTTTAATGATCACTTTAGTTGTCAGCCTTGGATTAAAACTGGACAACTAATCAATATTCATGACTAAATAATGTAATGGCATTTCACTTTGATCAAATAAAATGTTTAATGTACTCATTTACACATAAACAGCTGGTTATTTCTACCACCAAACTTTATTCTTTTTCTACTGCCAAATGAACATGATAACAAATCTATTTCTTTAGGGCAAGGCTCTATGTGTTTTAGTGCACAAAGCACTTAGGGCCAGCTCTACACTTAGATTGTAAGCTCTACGGGGCAGGGAACTCCAACCTCTTGTGTCAACCACAACCTATCACTTAAAGTGAATTATTCTTGTGATATTTTGTTTGTATTGTTTAAAGCGCTTTTCCCATGTCTCCATTATACTTGTATTGCTAAATTGTACAGCGCTGTGTAAATTTATGGTGCTTTATAATTAAAATTATACATACATACAATGCACTTCCTTATTAAGATTCTTCTCTTTTGCTGCTTCTGTTGATTGTGTGTCAGTTACCTGCATATTGGAAAGTGTTGCTTCTTTGCAATAAAGAAGACCTATAGGCCCATTGTGTTAAGGGGTGATTCGCAAGGGGAAGATACTTGATTTACACTCCAGTCCTGCCCTCTGCTGATGTGTTCTTGTCTTGACAGGTACCATGATCCTCTTAATTTCCACTTCCTGTCAGTTCTGAAAAATAGAGGAAGCGCAGTAGCAGTGTTACATCAGAAAACTGTTACTGTGCTTGCTCTATTCCTTGAAACTGACAGGAAGAGGAAGTGAAGAGGGTCTCGGCACCTGTCAAGAGAAGAACACATCAGCAGAGATCAGGGGCAGTGCTGGAGCATAAAACACCAATCTGTGACTATCTACCCCCTCAATCCTTGTGAATCACCCCTAGACATGATGAGCCTATACTTCTCCTTTAAAAATGCAGTGGTAATCAAAACATCTTTTGCTCTTATTCATGGGCATGCTATAATGGTGGCATCAGTTGCAATTGTGAGGGGGTGTGGTGGGCTGCGCTACAGAAAATAGCTTCTCAGTAGTCCCAGTCCTTGTACTCACTGCTTGCAAGATTATAATAATGAGACAAGAATGAATTGTATGGTTCCCTGTTTATTAATCATTCACAATGGCCATATTCTTCATTGTATGGTAAGTTGGGCAAAGACATAACTGTAACTGGCATTCTGCATGTTGTGGAACAATAAGAACACACTTAACATTTATACAACTGATAGAGATAAGAGTCAAAGGTTTTTTTTCATGGGATGGGTAAATTATAAATAGCTGTAGTCATTAATCAGTTCAGTGACCCTACAAGAGCCAACAGAACATTTTGTTTTACTTCAGTGACAGTAAAGATAATGGGTTGCACATTACAAGATGGGGATGTAATTATTAATTTTTGTTCTGTGTCGCTGAGAAATGCATTCTGCAATCCAGACAACATTCCTACATTCTTGTTCCTTTAGTTTAACATAGGCATAGAATACCCCAAAGTGGAACTGATTGATAAAAGCAAGAACGTTCATTTTTACCTAAATGGAAAAAGAAGAGATTTAGACATGTTACAAAAAAAAAACAAACAAAAAAAAAAACGACAATAACATTTTTTAAAAGTTTTAAAAGTTATATCTAAAAAAAACAACTTATGAATCAAAATATAAAACACAATAATCCCATACAGTGAAATAATTATGGGTCCTTAGAGCAGCATCCTTAAAATGTCTCGTCTGAATTAGCGTGGCGCATATTCCTAACTAGCTTGTTCTTCATCTGCTAGTCCAGCATCAGGCTGCCACTCACCCCACTAAAAGCACCGAGTGTTGGAAAAGGGCACTGAGATCTGGCAAGGTGTGGCTGGAGGCAAAACCACTTTATTATATATTCATTACCATTATGGTGCTTATCATTGCCAGTTTATCTTTAAAGTGGACCTGTCACCTTAAAACCCAAATACTACATTAGGTTGCACTAATGAAATAAACGTTTTTGTAAATATATATGTTTTGTTTTGTTTTTTAAAAGTACCTTTATATAGTGTTTCTTACTGTCATTTTCCCTGTCAGTCCGACTTTTCTTTCTGGAGTTGGGTTGGTCGGGGCTAAATGATGAGTGACATTATAGCTCCTCCAATCAGATCCCTTAAATCACAGGGATCTGATTGGAGGAGCTATAATTTCAGTCATCATATCAACCCGATTCGAGATAGAAAAGTCAGGCTGACAAAGAAAATGACAGTGAGAAATGGTGTATAAAGGTACATTTTTAAAAATACATATATATATTTACAAAAACGTTTATTTCATTAGAAGAACCTAATACAGAATTCGGGTTTTGAGGGGCATTTTCAGTTTTTGGAGTTACTGTCTCTTTAAAGGGAACAGATATGGTATAGAGCTAGTGTAGGGTTACAGTAACAGCAACTGTAATTTTCATACTCATAGCTTATAAAGGTTATTGTTGGTAACCCAAGACGGACTTGCTTGTTTACACACACAATTTCCATTCACAGCAGCTAGTAGCTATTTCAAGCACTTGGCACAACTGTGCTTGGAAAATGTTAAAAAATGTTGTGTGCCCTTAGCCTTGATACAGTTTTAGGTGCAGGAGACCAAACATCTAGATGCAGTTACACCAAGCTTGGGTTTATAAGCCATGAGCCGATTAATTGGCCTGCTGTACATATTTATTTATTCAAAATGTAATTCTGGTTTGGAATAGAGTATCTACATATTGCCCAGGGGTCACTGTTTGTGTAAACAGGCATATAATCTGTGCTTAGCAAGTGATAATATAATCAATATATAATTCCTCTCTCAGCAGACAGGGCTATTTCTAATCAATAAATGTGCAGCTCTTCACACTAATTGCAAGCTTACACAAACATATACATGGACAGAGCCTGCTTTATTTATACCAGTGCTACTTTCCCCTCTATTGTTTCAGAGTCATTTCGCTACTTCACCCAGAATTAGTGTAGTTAATAAATCCTTCTTGCAATTCAAGTTCATGATTCCAGTTCCTCTATACCAGTAAAAGCTAACTGCTGAGTTTTAAAATAATAGATTTGTAAAATCCAATGCAATTTTGACATTTTTGTTTTAAAAAGGAGAAAACGAAACAGAATGAATGATGGTTAATGAAAAACTTTTCTCCTATGATCAGATGTTGTGCAAAGGCATTAGGCTGACAACCTGAATAATATAAGAAATAAAGGGGGTAATTCAGCATAGTGCGAACTTACCTCCCGATCCTTCGCATCAGCTCGCGGAGACTGTTACGCGCTCATTGATATCCTACACGCGGACATCAGAGAATGCTTTAAAGGTATTCCACTCTCGGCGAGACTACTTGAGTTGCCTCGCAAGACTGGAATACCTTTAAAGTGTTCTCTGATGTCCGCGTGTAGGACATCAATGAGTGCGTAACAGTCTCTGCGAGCTGATGCGAAGGATTGGGCGGTAAGTTCGCACTATGCTGAATTACCCCCAAAGTGTCAGGTTATAGTAACATGTAGTTTAGTAATAACCACATTTAAGCAATGGAGGGTTTCCCCAAAGCTAAAGAGGGTATTATGCAAGAAAAGAACATAGAGGGGGTTATTTACTAACGTGTGAATTGGACTGTCGAATTTGCAAACAGCGAATCCCGAAAATAAATCTGCTACAATTTCCCCATTGTAAAGTCGCAACAATTTTTAATGTTAATATTGCGACAATGTTTCCATAATAAAGTCGCAACTGCAACAATAATCTCATTATAAAGTTGCGAATGTGACAGTAGCAGCCTATTGCGACTTTCTTTATCTGGCGAATTCACATCTAAGATTAAGCAAAATACAATTCTCGGGCACTAGATGTATCAAAATAAAACGCCTTTTATTATAACCACATAGCGAGTGGTTCGTTAACACATTTTTAAAAACATCAAACAATGCCTACGCGTTTCGCGCGATAAGCGCTTATTCATGGCATGAATTAGCACCTATACACAACAATTCGGACTTTAGTGAATAACCCCCTAGAGTCTAGAATACTAGCAGCCTCTCTATGTAAGAGGATCTTAAACAGAACTCATAGATTCAGGGAGTGTTTCTCACTTCAAACAAGGTGTGATATGATTAGTGTTGGTAGTGTACGGTACAGAGTGAATGGCTAAATAAATGGGTTGTTTAGAACAGAGAAATTGGTACAGTTACCTCGTGTTCAAAAAATTTGTCTTCCAGTGTTTTATCACCTGTTCCAGTTCCAACTCCTTCAAACAGGGCTTTGTACTCCTTAAAACAGTCACATGGCATATATTATTATATCATATTATATATTATTCTCCTTACATATTCCATTATAAGCTTTTATCAAGTGAATTATATAACAAGTCCATACTGAAATACACAGCATGATCAAATATATAATAGTAAAGAGCCTGCAGCTGTTATTAAACTACAACTCAACAGGTATCCATCGCACATTAGGATATGACACGGCAGGATGCTGCCATATTGGTAATGGGGATGGTCATCCATTACATAAATCCTCAGCAGTACAGAGGGGTGCATAAAAAGCCTTGGAACGAAGCTATAGGCCACAATGATCTTCCAAGGCGGGGGAAATTGGCCCCTGTGGCCCTCCTACAGTGGATGCCCATGTATAACTCCCTATCTGTATCCATAAAATGCTTTGCAATATTCTGATGTATTTACTGTAGATTTTCATGTATTTTAGAAAACTCTCATCAACCCCAGCTAAGCATGTTACCCGTGGTTAAAGTGCACCTGTCACCTCTAAACTAATACTAACAATTTAGGTTGTACTAATGAAATAAACGTTTTTGTAAATATATATGTATTTTAAAAATGTACCTTTATACAGCGTTTCTCTCTGTCATCTTCCCTGTTAGCCTGACTTTTCTTTACCGAGTCAGGTGTGTGGGGCTAAATGATGACTGACATAGCTCCTCCAATCAGATCCCTTAAATCACAATCTGTCAGGGATCTGATTGGAGGAGCTACAATGTCAATCATCATTTAGCTCTGCCCACCTGACTCAGAGAAGAAAAGTCGGGGCTGACAGGGAAAGTGCTAATGATGGCCAACTGGTCATTTAAAGAAATGGATAGCGAACATTCCATTTGAACAGTTTTTAAGGGAGAAGAAAAACTGTTCAAGAGACAAGGATTTCCAATTACAGTCTAATGAACTGGCTAACATATTCTACTTGAGGAATTATCCCAGGGAGTTAGTTTTACCTTCTAAACACAAGGTAGAATCAATGTCTCGCCAACAGATTTTGGAGGGGACTAATCATAACCATAAGGATTTTAGATCCTAATAAATTTAATACTGCATTTATTTCTAAAATGAATATAGATAAGGTAATATACTGTATATATAAGATATATATGGTAAGCAATGCTATAAGGAAACATTGGCATGTTGTGAAGTTGGATCCAGTTTTTGGTCCTTCTCTCCCTGACAAGCCACGTTTCATATATACAAAGGGTAAAACATTAAAAAATCATCTAGCTCCTACCAATCATAATAGGATCCTTCCTAATATGAATCCTTTATCTGCTGTTAATTTGTAGCCAATAGAAACTTACAAATGAGTGTATGTAAGAACATAGTTTTTAGTCATTTCTATAATTGCAAAAGCACCTTTGTAACTTCTTATCCTTATCTGTCCTTGCAATTTGTATTACATTGGCCGAACTAATAGGAGCCTTGCTAATAGAATTTTTGAACACATAAGACATATTAAAATAGGTTTAAATACACATTTGGTTTCCAATCATTATAAATGAATGCACAATAAAAATCCTGTCAATACAAAAGCTTTTATGTTAGAACAAATTAATTTCAATATATTAGGTGGGGATAGATTTAGGAGGATAAGACAATGAGAAACCTTTTGGATTTTTAACTTAAATACTTTAATGCCCAATGATTTAAATATTAATCTTGATTTGGCAGCTTTTTAAAAAAGTTTTTAAAACATTTTTTCACATTTTCTGACTTTTTTTTATTGACACCAGATTTTAGTCAGCTATTTATCATTATTAGACAATGGTAAAAAAAAAATGTATTTATTTATTTTATTTTTAGAAGGGATACATTTGATTATATATACTTATACATTTGGTGTTTATTGATTCTTAAGTTAAATTAATTCATTTTATCTATTATATTACTAGTTCGTTGTCATTTTGTGTTATTAGGCTTCATTTTAATTTTAATTTCAATTTCATTTTTGTTTATGTTTATTGCTTGTACATTGCTCTCTTTTGTTGATTTGATTGATTTATGTTATTTTTTTGATATATGTATCATTATTTGTGCAATATTTTTGTATATTGTTTATTTGTTTATATTAGCACTTTATATGCTTAACTTGTCCTTTAATTTTTTTCAATTTTGTGTTTCATGTTTAATTTGTATCGTCTATATCAATCACTTTATTTTAGATTCGAGAGTTTTGTAAAACACTATTGATATTTTCTACTTTTTTGGTGCTTGTTACAATCCAGCCCTTTAGTATACTGTATATACTCTGTGCTTTTGCCGATTTCTTTTCAGCTATTTGGAATGCATGCTTGACTTCTGCTGTGGGTTAGTTTTGGAACACAAATGTGTTCCATTAGTGTAGCGAGATTGTCGTGTCTTCCGGTTTTAGACGTGACAATTCCATCTTATTTAAATGAAGCCGCGTTTTCAGTAATATACGCTATTTTTATTCTCCTGATGAAGCTGCAGGCACCATTAAAGTGGCGAAACGCGTAGAACAGTTGTGCCACATGTGAAAGAAATCTCCTGAATTGGTCCTTTATCTTTAAATGTGATTTTCATTGCTGTGTTTGTGAGTATACCTACTTTTTAACTTAATAAATTTTAAAACTTTTTACAATTCGACAATCAAGTTTTTTTGGATCTCTTTTACACTACTTGTGTCTTGGCTTTTTTGGGGGTTTTCTACCGTGTATATTTTTTGTACACTGATATAATGCACTATTAATGCGTTTTTTTGTTTGTGCGCTTTTTCATAGGTTTTTTCACGTATTTCTTTTGCTGTTTTGTCCAGCAGTCAAGGCACACGCTGTTGGGGAAGAGCTGCGGTAGTTTTTGGACTTTATTTTCATTTTTTATTATTTTCTCCCATTATTTGATTTTTTTTAACTTTTTGATCACTGCTTGTTCTTCTCATTGTGTTGTGAATTGTCTTTACTGACAGGGAAGATAACAGAGAGAAACACAGTATAAAGGTACATTTTTTAAATATTTACAAAAACATTTATTTCTTTAGTAGAATCTAAATTAGCATTAGAGTTTTGAGGTGACAGGTGCACTTTAACTAAATGTTACCTGGCTTTTGGTACCTGACTTTAGTTGGTATTCTTTCTCCTATGGGCCTTTAAGTGAAAGGTTACACTAGGCTTTTGTCACAGCTGTACAGTTTTTTTGTAGCTGAGCTGTTTTTAAATTTACAGCCAAATCTGAGAATCTGTCTGGTCAGCCTGCATTTCTTTATGTACGAAAGAAAGAGTAGTAAAACATCTGTAGTAGGAGATATTAGCAGGAGAGGTTGGAAGGCACTAGAATGGTGTCTCCTACACAGGGGCAATAATTAGTTATTGATAATGATAATAGGTATTTGTAATTTTTAGCTGGGGAAGGGTCGGCTGCTCGCTGGAAAAGTACTCTCATGCTAGGGGGTAGGAGAGACATCATACAGATGGGATACAAACGTAAGAAAGCTGGGCAGTAGGGCATAGATTGGGTTGGTCCAGGCCACAATCAATGTCCTGAAGACAAGTTCATACACTGAATAGACTGAAAGTTCTGTCTACCTTGTAGTCTGTTTCATAAATTGTGGTAAATACATTGATAATAAAAATGACAGCAGAATAGATACATACCGCATAATATTCAGCAATGTTTTTCACTTGGTCATAGTCATCGGCGTTGGCAAGCAGTCGCAATCCTTCTGGGAAAAGTCTCCCACAGGTAGGGTACAACTTCTCTCTGTCTTCCTTGTTCAGCTCAGTACCAAAGGAATTGATGGTGATAATAAATGCGC
>WMED01010838.1:0-15561 GCA_019650415.1 Pipa parva | reverse complement strand
CACACACTATATTTATCATTTTAACACGAAGAGGTGTGGTATTAATTCCTTTTTTCCTGATACTTGGAGATTTGGTGCTAAAATGCATGTTTGGGCTACATCTTTTTGATTCAATCACCTTATGATTCGGCACTATTAGTGTCCTATTTGTGTTGCGCTTTTTTGCAGTGTTCTGGGAGTTTAAAAAAAGAATACAGACATGAGAAAAGTGCATTAAACAATACAGTATGAGATCACATACTGATCCTCTAATTCATCACTTTGATCTGGCAAAGTAAAACTGGAAAATGCAATACAATATACCTTGTAGGATTTGCTACAGACAGACTCTGATACTTTATGAATAGGCCAATTACCTTTACGCACATGCGTAACGTAATGAGAAGAGCTCTGTAAGTTCACGACTGCTATGAGTATACAAACCAGTCATGAATTTATCACCGTTTGATGAATATGCGAACATCAGGAAGTGAATTCGGACTTTTACCCACCTATTCAGACTTTCATGATTAAGCCCCCATGTCGAAAGCTAGATGTACCCATACAGATATATAAAGTGAAGGATTTCCATCAACTATAAAAACCTACAAGCAAATCTTGCACATCTATCGACAACACTCTCCATGTTCTGGGAGAATGTATGCTCTACAATATTTCCAGAAGAACAAATAAAGAAGATCTACTCAACATCATTCAAGCATACTAAAAGAATAAACCATTCAGAAATCTCCTGCAGAATTTTATATAAATTTATATATATTTACCCCAGATAAACTCCAAAAAGAAATGTATAGATTACCTTCAGCTACCACTCAAATCACACTGGCTGTGTACACATTTGGGGAACTTGCTCCTTAATCCAAGCATTCTGGAACATGATCTCCACTTTTATTTCCCAAATAACCCACAATCAAATAGACTACCACAGCAACATTGTTACTGTTCCAGGATAATGTACCCAGACCAAAGGATATGCGCGTTTCATAACATACTGCTTATTTGCAGATTTAAGATAGCCTGCAGAAAGAAAACTTCATAAATTACATTGCTAGACCAAACAGAGGTTGAACTACTATAAAAAAATCAAAATTACAAAGTCAAAGCAGTGAGAGTCCAAGGTGAACTAATCAAAACAATTAAAAATTGTGATGTTGGCCCTCTACCAACAAACAAGATAATAACAAGAAAGACATGCCCCCACTGGTGAATAAAATAGGACACATAATTTTGAGTGATGCTGTAACCAAAATACAGTGATAGTCAAGTTAAAACTAGATTACCTACATCACCAGCCATCCTACAAATATTATTAAAATTATTCTTTTTCCTAAAATGGCAAACAATTCATCTCAATAAGTAAAATGTATTTGGCTAATTACTAGAATCTAATCAGTATATGAAGAAGCCATTGTTAAATGCACTGTTGTTACATCTGTCAAAGGATTTACACACACACAAAGTGGAAAACAATTTTTAACATACTTGTCTTTTCCAATAGTTTCAAAATCTTTGACAGTGATTTCAAGTGTTGAAGAGTAGTCCAGGGGTATTCCTTTCAAATCAAACTCAATCAGCTGAAATAAAAGAAAACAGGAGATATTGCCAGATGATAAGAATACTGGTTAAAGTCCACCCCTCAGTCACAAGATTTTGGATTGAATTAGCTTTACTCAGAATTCTGCTGTTTAGAGATTGAAGTACTTGGAAATAACCAAAAGCATGGAGACACAATAAGACATTAAAGAGTGGGGGAAGGTGGGGGTGGTGTTTACTTCCTAAACCCTAAGGCACTGCCTGTTCAGGAAAGATTCCCAAACCCTAAGGTACTGGCTAAAAGACTAAACCCTAAGGCACTGTCTGTTCAGGAAAGACTTCCAAACCCTAAGGCACTGAATGTCAAACCACTGGCAATATGACAACATTTTGCCTAAAACTCTCAGCACTCAAAAATATTAAATGAACTATTATTAGGCAGTTGGGCATTTACTTCTGCATACAAGCTAAAAAAACAGTGAGCCAATGCATGCAGATAATCACAAGCCAATATTAAATCAGTACAGATAGAACAATTTATTGGTCCTGTACAGTGCCTACAAGTAGTATTCAACCCCCTGCAGATTTAGCAGGGTGGGTGGGGTGGGTTGTTTTTACTACTAACTTGCTATGTTTTGTCCAACTATATAAAACATACAGCAATTTGTCCATCTTCACATTTGAAACATGATGAAGAAATGTGACCTGCAGTGATTTGGCCATTAAATGTTATTTCCCTGGTGATATCATTCCCATTATCAGTATGCTACAATAGGATACACACTGAATACAAAATGATTCCTGTTATTCCCAACATTCCTCATTATGTGAAACGTACCCATCCATGGGAAAATAAAAATAGTAAACTAAATGATTTGTCAGAAAATATTCTGGTCATTCATTAAAAATTAGATCATTCATCATTTCAAGCATGGTGCCAAATATGCACGATCACGTGTTTAAACCACTTCCCATTTCTGACAATTACAGTTAAATAATGTGTCGCTTAGCGTAAAATAATAAGTAGTATTCCTAGAAAAGGTTATACTTGGCTTTTCATTTGTACTGGCCCTTTAAAAACACAAGTAGATGATGCTGTTCTGCTGTAATCTATGCATGATCCAATAGTGGCAACAAGCAACATAGCCCCTCCCACTTCGATTTGTATATAGAATAATGAGAATAATATGCACACATTAACATCTGCAGAATAAATCTTGCTTAGAAAATATGGAGCATTTCTCGACTAAAAGAAACCCCTTTAAATCATTACCTCATTCCACACAGGATTAAGTTCACTGTCCACTGCCTTTGTTTTCTTTTTCTCTCCTATAATGAGAAAGAAAAAAGTAAATATGTTACCGGTTACATGGTTTCATCAGACAATAACATGTATAACTGCACCCAGCATATTTCAGAATCGGTCACTTCTTGCCTTAAGAATTACCATTGTTAAAAATAAATAAAAAAATACTTTCTTCTTAAAGATAGACTAAAAGATAGTTATTTTCTGCAATGTAGTAAATTAGTGCACAAATCAATAGCATCTGACTCGTCAGTTTGCAAGTTCCTGCAGGCTTCCTGCTATGATTTTCATAATATTGTTCCTCAAACTGCTTAACCACGAACTAGGAATCATCTACTAATCAAATTAATATAAGAAAACAACTGCAGGCTACTCAGTGACAATACCGGTGACTAAAATGTGACTTTGTTCTTTATTATATTAAAATGTACTTGTCACCTCAAAACTAATACTAATTTAGGGTCTACTAATGAAATAAACATTTTTGTAAATATGTACTTTTATACAGCGTTTCTCTCCGTCATCTTCCCTGTCAGCCTGACTTTTCTCTCCCAAGTGTTGGGTGGCCGGGGCTAAATAATGATTGACGTTATAGCTACGCCAATCAGGTCCCTTAAATCAAGATCTAGCAGGGATCTGATTGGAGGACCTATAATGTCAATCATCATCACCCGACCCAGGAAAGAAAAGACAGTCTGACAGGGAAGAGGACAGAGAGAAACACAGTATAAAAAGGTACATTTTTTAAATACATATATATTTACAAAAATATACGTAGTAGAACCTAAATTAGTATTTGTTTTACTAGAGTTTTGAGGTGACAGGTGCACTTTAAAATATGCATATTGCTGTTACATTGCACACTAAAATGTGACGCACAGATGATTGTAGCACTAGCATTTTGAGATTACTGCTCAGTATTTTGCTCTATAGCTAGAATCACAGCCATCTCTAGCTTGGCAGGAAGCAGCATGTCACCAATTACAATCCCCACTGAGCAGCAGCATTTTCGACAAAACACCACAATGTTGTTGGTCACACCTTTCCACTAAAGCAGTGGTTCTCAACCTGTGGGTCGCAACCTCGTCTGGGGTCGAATGATGATTTGCCAGGGGTCGCCTAAGACCATCAGAAATATATAGTTTGAATGGGATCACCTAATAATAATTAATGAATGGAGGGTCTCCAAATCACGAGGAATTGTACTAAATTGCCACTGCAATAAAAAGGTTGAGAACCACTGTACTAAAGGATGAGAAACACCAGAACAAGAAAATTGTTATTTGCATTGGCAGTTTTTCCCAACGAGCACCTGTAAAAACGTAACCTTGGTAGTTGAATCAGAGGATCCTCCGGTGGGCCCTAGTATTGAAAGGCCCAGAAATAGTTCCTAAATATCATTTAACAGTTGTAGGTCCCTAGATACCTTTCATTATAGCAACATTTGGGAAATCAGGCTTTTTTAAACGTCCTGCAATAATGAGAATTATGATAGTTCTGGTGTACACGACAACCTTTGCTAGTAGGTTGTGGGCCATTGCAATCATGGAATTGATGCGCAGCACTGAAGAGATACCAAGCCATTTACATAACACATGGGTAGCACTGGATATGCCATGCTGCCAGAACATTGTACCACAAGATGTACCAGACTGAGCTCTAAACAATGTGAATGGTTTTCAGTCTTCCTGCTATAACACAAGATAGGGTTTATCTCACTGTGTGTACAATAAAATCCTCAAACTTACTGTGACTTCTAAACTCTAGAACTGATCAATTGACTTTACACTCTCTAGAAACCGCTGGAAGCATGAAAGCACACAGTCACATAATCCAGGACACCACCACCATATTTGGAGTCAGAAGGAATTTTTTTCCCCAATATGAGGATAATTGACTCGTCTCAGGTTTTTGCATTCTTCTGGACCACCTTTGCAAGATCATTTTAGATCATTTTGGACTCAAGCCGATAGCACATGTAACATTGTTTCTGTTTCACTTTTCCCATTCACTTCTCCTCATAAGTTCAAATGTAGCTGTAGCCATGAATGTCACTGTTGATGCATCAAATTTGGCTTTACTAGGGGGTCCATACCCAACTGGACAGAGCTGGGAATACGGTAGAAGATAGAGGAACACCATAGACAACAAACTGGATAATTTGCTTTAACTTTACAGAGGAGTTTGCAACGATGAAACAGACACAATCTTCAGGAAAAAGCTGCGGCCAGGGACAAAAGTAAGAAAAGCCACTAGTCTTATTCATGAAAGCCCAAAACAGTTGAGTAAAAGTCATTTGATGAGAATTCACTTCGACTGTTGAATTCTCACTTTTATGAATAAGCCCCTACACGACCAAACAATTATTCACTAGTCATGTAGAGATAAAACAAAATGGAAAAGTGCACCTTGGTCAGTAGCACACCTCACTGTACAACTGGCCCTGGTCAGTGTGTTTGAGTGAATCAAAAGCTAGCGTCACTAAATAACAAAATATATAGTACAGCCAAAACTTATTTATTGGGAAACATTTATATTTGACCTGGGTTTAACCAACTCATTTCCTGTGCTCAGTCACTAAACGGAATATTGAAATGCTGTACACTGTATAGGGCAGAGTTAAATTCATTGCAAATCCCCTTGGAAGAAGTGACTCACTTAACGACTGTGATTTCCTGTTGTTTTGTCTGTTACAAAGAACTTGCTGAAAAATGCCTGTATGGATTGAACAATAACCTACAGCTGTTCTGTGACTTAATAAAAGTTTTGATTTAAGCTGGGCTACCAATAAAGGAATGCCAGTGTATGTCTTGTAATATAAAAGAAATATTCCAAAAACCTTTCATTTTGTTTTCAGTACAGCAATGTGACCAAGGGGGAAGGGATAGAACATCTGAAAGCTATTAAAGCAGACATCCACAAGCATTGCAAGCCCATTTGCTTTCTGTATACTGAATTATAGCATGTGTAGGCAAATCTCTTTATGTGAACTAATTCTTGATTACATTACTTGCTTTTCTCCATCATTAATCATACAGTTTAGCACTGCAGATCTTCCAACTATTCCTTCCTGCAGAAGTTACATTAAATGAAGAGCACTGGGCTTTGTCCATCTCTATTAAAATGTACTTACATTGTTGTAACATGTGGTCTGTTGGCCTTTTCTAGTCGATTAAATATCCTGCCAGCTACTTGGGGAATTTATAGCACCTCTGTAATTCTTTCAGTAACACTGCAAAGCCTGCCGTTCACTTTAATTCATTCAGTCCATGCAGCCTGGGAGATCATATGTTACATTCTAAATGTGGCACCCTGCCATACCCTCTGGATAACTGGCACCAACAGCTCTTTGTAATAATATAAATAATCGCCTGCAAACAGTCAGATCATCACCAGAGCAGCAGTGCCTCACACAGGAATAGTATAGGAGCGTTCACACAGAATCTACTACAGATAGAGCATTACTGCTTGTACCTTTATGGGGATTCCTGTAGGACCTGTCTGAATCCTGACCAAGGCAGTAGTGTAGACAAGGTACGAATATGACAGAGTCTTAGCCTTGTTTGGTAGGAAAACGCACTACTAGATAATATATGGGATAATCCACACAGCCTCTTGTGTTTTGCACCGTAGACAATATGGAGCCTAATTATAAAACAACCTGTGTGGCCCTGGCCTTGCACATCAAATGAAGTACAAATCTACAAAAGTAATTCACTATATGTGGGAAATCTAAGTAGGGAGCTCACTCTTCATCAGCATACTAGAGAACTGCAGCTACAACTAGTAGGGATGAAATAGGGTTAAAAGGAAGTGTCAGCAGGACATTTAATTAGAAACAATAAACCCACTGCTATGTTATACTAACCCACACACCATACTAGCCATATACAGGATACTCTTATTGAAAATTAATAAACTAAAAGCTAAAATTAAAAACCCTGTACAAAGATGTAAAATGCTTGTGTCTTATTGCACTAACTTCTAGAAGAGCACGTGACTGTTGTGCTATCCTGTTAGAACTATGATACTAGACTGCTCTTGAATGCATGCATCTGTGGACTATTACAACTGAACTGCAGGATGATAAATAGAGAGAATCTTTCTTGCCAGTGACCACAACTATTTTAAAAGGGCATAGGTTTTGACCAACCAGGTCTAATTGCCTAAGGCCAACCTTGTACTGATTTAATTATTTCCCTATGGTGTTCTTAGCTGTCTATTGTAGTACCTACATACTGTTTTAAACGGTTATGCTTGACCACTGCAACAGAGAGCAGCAGAGGACACTGGGACGTTAGCAATAAATGAATAAAAAGTAGCTGCAGTATACAAGGTGGGGCACCATGTACACACAGGTACCTTCCTACCCAAAGGCCAGCCCCGGGTTTGCATAGAACAAAATATTGGCAGAGGATTTCCAGCTGGGTTAAATTAGTTTGCTGGAATACAGTCAAAGAGAGTTACCTAATGCATCTATGTACAAATTACTTTCTTGTGACTATCAGGACTCCTAACTGTCCCAGATTCTGCAGGACAGTGCCATTTTTAGGGTCTTGTCCTGTGAACCTGGGTACTTGTATCTGTCCCAAGTCCTGAGTCCCCACTCACCCAGTCCCCACCCCCCAAGGCTGGTACCTACTTTCTGGTATGTTACCAACACCAAGCCAATCAGAAAGGAGTAGGCAGGGTACTGGTGACATCACTGGAACTTGGCCAGCCAATCAAAAAACAGTGGGCAGACACTGGTGACATTACTGCCAGGGGGATGCAAGTTCAGACCTTTATGTGACTGTACAGACTTTCATGAATAAACCCCATAGTTTTCTGAACAAAGCTACTGTATATCACAACATTCCAGGTTATACAATAGGAAAACAGGCTTCAAGGTTTAAATGTATTTCATCTAGTTTTCCAAAGGATAATGTACCCCTTCAACGGGACTTTAATAGTCTTGGCTACAAGGTACCTACCTCAGTAGATATTGGTGAAAATAAAATAGACTAGGTAATATTTACCTAAAATAAACATCTCGGAGAAATTTCTCTTCCTAAAAACAAAGAGAATATCTGATAACAGAGTGCATAGTAGTATGGTTTCCCTCCTTCTACCAACAATCCTTGCAGCTCCTTTATGTACAATCAAATAAAAAATAAAAAAAAACTCACAGGACCTTGAAATTGCTACTTTATAATTATAATATTCCTGCCATAACTGTTCCTTTATGTTGCAAGACAGTGAATTACTACTGACTTGTTATCGAAGGCATTTCCTCTGACTAGTCACATCACTGCTATATGAATACACAGTTCTACAGAGTTGTATAAACAAGGATCTTTGGCGATTCCAGAGAACTAACTGCTTCATGAAGATAAGGTAAGTTCCTTAACATTACCAATTAGTGTTTATGTCCTAAAGACGTGAATGTTTGTCATGTGACTGAATGCAATTTCACTGCTTTTTAATGAAAGTTAAATCTGATTTTTAGGAGAAAAGAAAAAAAAAATTCATGTAAATCAGATCTGACTTGCAGTAAAATGCAATACATCTTATAACCATAGATTTTAATTCAGGTTTATAAGATGGATAGGAAGATAAGGGTCACATCTCCTTACCAAATGCAGCATGCTAGGATGCTTGTTAATGGAATGCATAGTCTAAATGTAACAATACATGAACTGCTTGGGAAGACTGAGGATATATTTGAGGACCATAGAGGACATTGTAGTGTGAAAGAGGTCTAAATGCTGTGACTGTATAAAGGCCTTTAAACTATACCCTATCAGACAGACAGAGGTTAGTAAACTGACATGCAAAGCAGTTAACAAAATAAAATGGCCACTGCAGGGAACCAAAAGACTGATTTTTTTTGAATAACCTTTATTTACTCCCAGACAGTGTAACTAGGCTTCACAGCTTGTGCACTAAATTCTCACTTGGGGAGGGGAATTCACCATTGAGCGAAGTGAGCTCCGAATCCTTCCGCTCACTTCGCACATGGTGTTATGCGCTTGCTGATGTCCTGCAGGTGGACATCAGCAAGCGCTTTAAAGGGATTCCAGTCTCGGCGAGACCAAAAGAGTTGCCTCATCGAGACTGGAATCCCTTTAAAGAGCTCGCTGATGTCTGCGTGCAGGACATCAGCGAGAGCATAACACCATGCGCTGGTGTCCACTTGGACTCCATAGTTACAGCACCAAATGTACAAATACACAAATCCTTAAGCATTTTACATTAGAGCAGCAGGTAAAAAAATAAGGATTCCCACGTGGAAAACCTGTCCTGCAGGACTATCACTGGAAGAATATGGGATTTAAAAAAAAAAAAAAAAAAATCAGTACTGTGGAATCCAACCACCAAAGGGTACTCGTACCAAGCTGTAACATGCCTTATCGAAAACAGGTCATGTGATCAGCAAATAGCCAAACTCATAAAATCTCCAAATGAGCAGACAGATTAGTAGTCAAAAGGTTGTTACATACGTTGCCCCTACAAAAAGCGCATAATTTTTAATCAGATAAAATAACACGAACACTGTGCAAGTCTCTGGCTACTGGTTTTACTAGACTGTATGAACACGACCAAGCTGCTCACTATAACGTATCAGGAAGAGTTCTCCATTCTATTTCAGAACGTGTAGATATGACAACGTTTCGGGGTGGCAATCATGAAGGGAGGCAGTTGCCACCTCGAAACGTTGTGTCGTATCTACACGTTCTGCATAAGATGGGGATTTCCCCCCTGATACATTATGATGAGCAGCGTGGTTGTGTTTATATTGTTTGAACTCTTTGGGTTATGCTGGAGCCCTTCCTAGCTGGCTCCTAGGATAAATAAGAAGTGAATGTGACATGAATATTTAAAGTGTACCTGCCACCTCAAAACAATCTAGCAGGGATATGATTGGAGCAGCTATAATGTCAATCATTTAGCCCGCCCAACCCAGAAAGAAAAGTCAGGCTGACATTGAAGATGACAGAGAGAAACGCTGTATAAAGGTACATTTTTTTAAAATACATATATATTTACAAAAACATTTATTTCATTAGTACAACCTAAATCAGTATTATTGTTTTGAGGTGACAGGTGCACTTTAATCTTTACTACACTGTACCAATCCCTGAAATCAGTACCACTTTATTTATGCCTCCCCCTATATATGCCCGTTTCCTTCTGTCTCTGTGTTGTTTTTTTTACTCCAAGATCAAATTCACTGCGTCCATTGGGGAACATCCAAGTCTCAGGGCCTGGATACATAACTACTGCCGTTTACACTAACTGTACCACATCCCGGACTTGGAAAATACCTTCAAATACATGAAACAATGTGCAAATGAAGTTATTGTGCTCTATAAATACTTGCTCCAAGGTCATTTGTTCTCTTTTTCTATTTCAGTTTTGTTAAGTGATTAAAAGAAAATATTATAAATCAATATTTAAAAATCATAAATTAAGAAATCAAATCTCAGATTAAAGATTCATTACATCAAGAGGTGATTAGCAAGGGGGAGGGGAGCGATACAGAAGGATTACAATTTTGAGCTTTGGCGCAGCCCCTGCTATCTGGTGCGCGTCTCATCTCTTTTTTTTCCCCCGATAGCCGACGCGTTCCTCTTTTCTTACGGTTTCTCTCAGCTTTGCTAAAAAGATTAAAAGGGGAACTAAAGCTAAAAGAAAAAAAAAAAACATATTATAAACTTACCTTATATTAAGTTGAACCGTTGCATTTACAGCTTCATCTGTACTATAATTTCTCTTCACCGAGGCAGACTTCACAGCACTTCGGCTGACACAGGAGACAGCAACAGTTCAATTTAATACAAGATAAGTGTTTAATAAGACTTCTTTTTTTTTAAGCTTTAGTTCTTCTTTAAGCAGAATAGCAAAGAACTGAATAGCACAGAAGAGATCAGCAGTGTATAAGACAACAGGGGCAGCTCCGGAGCTCAACAGTGTGATCCATGAGTATCTACCCTTTGCTAATTACCCCTTGACATAGAAAGTTATCTTTTAAATGGAGCCATGTGTGATTGTGTAACAAAATTAGATTGCAAGCTCCATGAGGCAGGGGAAAAAAAAGTGAAACAAATGTATTCTAGTAACTTCCAGAGAGTGAATTTGTAGTGTGGCTGGACACATTTTAACGCAAACAAATTTGGATATGAAAAGAAGATTAGAGCTGAATTATTCCATTACGCAAGAGCGGCTCCTGACATATGCTGTATAGAATTAATGGAAACGGTAGTGATCCTGCACTCTAAGGGATTTCACTCCCCTCTCTTGTGCATAACTAGAAGCCTAACAACAATACAATCAGTTTAATAAATGACATAAGAAGGACTAGTTTATTTTATTTACATTTTGCATGTGCGAGGCAGTGCAGGGGTTAAAGCGATAGGCAGGATGATTAAATACTAGCATTTCCTGTAGAACTGAGTGACGTTTTGTTAAAAGGTAAGTTTGCACAGATCTGTTCCAGTGCGCACACCTTGTTACCTGTAAATACAACACTAAGTACCTTAATATAGCTATCCTAGCAATACCTCTCCCACGTGTGTGCACACCAATCCTTCAGCATGAAGGCTACAGTGCAACACTCGTCCTGCTTCTTGTTATCATGTGCTGTCTATTTTGTGATCTAACTATTGGCTGATTATTAAGACCTGGGATCACTGAAATTGCCTTTATCTGTTAATGACTTTTAAGCCGCTCCCATCCTTCTCTGTCACTTTTATACCTAGTTCTTTTATAAAGATACTTTGCCTTTTGACAAGCAGTATACCGTGAAAGCTTTACACAGTAGAGACATTGATTTAGCTGAATAGAATAGAACTTGGCGACTCCAGTTTTGTTTCATAAATGCCATCCACTCTTACAATGGACATTATAGGGGGTTATTCACTAACATGCGAATTCCACGACAATTTCCCCATTGTAAAGTCGCGACAATATTTTAAGGTTAAGATTGCGACAATTTTGCCATAATAAAGTTGGGACTGAGACAATATTCTCATTATAAAGACGCGAATGCGACAGTAGCAGTCTATTGTGACTGCCTTTATCTGGCGAATTCACACCTGTACGTAACCATTCAGACTTTAGTGAATAACCCCCATTATATCTCTGATAAATAAATGGGGCACCTGAGAGATGTTGTTGGGTTACAAATCTCTCTTTTTAATATCTGTGGGTACCAGTTGTTTCACTATAAAAAGTAACAGCAGAGGATGAATTAATTACCAGAGCCTTGGCATAGTTAGCTAGCTATAGTATGATATCCAAGCTTTATTCTATAGATAAAGGAGACAGGCAGAAGAGAAGCTAGCATTTTGCCTGTTTATAAATTCTCTAGTCTGTGGATTTGATTTCAGTTCCTTCTTAAGAAGTTATTTAGCACAAGTGATATATCATGACTTCTGAAAGGGCAAACCTATACTATGCATTTTCAGGTGCTTTTGCCAGGTGGGGTTAAAACAGCAACAAATTGAAAGTATGAAAAGGTCATTGACTTTTTCTGGCTAAATGAGCAGATTACTGC
This sequence comes from Pipa parva, assembly GCA_019650415.1. Lineage (NCBI taxonomy): Eukaryota > Metazoa > Chordata > Amphibia > Anura > Pipidae > Pipa > Pipa parva. Next base: position 3,184 of record WMED01010838.1, on the reverse strand, counting down.
TCTACATATGGCATTAAATGGTTACTGATATTGAGAACTAGTTTTAATAAACTTGCTCAGGTCAGTTCCCCAAAGAAAGACTGAATTCAGAAAATTAATCATATGAATTGTATTTTTATGACTTTATAATTTCCAAGTGTATTGTTGCTAATGTAAATTAGTGTAATTATTACGTTACTGCTTTTGCATTATATTTGGAGCCCTCCTGCAGACACACATACAGGACACTTAAAATACACTAAGGCCGAGCTAAGGGAAGAGAAAATGTGACCAGAGGTCTTTTTTTATGATTGTGCAGTGGCTCATGGGAAAGACATCTATAAATCCAGTGCTGAGTGGAAATTCTAACGTGGAGGCAAACTGGAATGGTAACTTGCTACACAGGCAGAGCACCCATTCACAGGCCTGGTAAGCTGTGTATATGTTTGTATATTAGGAGTGTCCTCCGTTGTGGTTTTCAGTTGAGCCATAGGCTTATTAGAGAGTTGCTACAGACTTGGCATCTTTGTAATATAATACAACTGAATAATCCAAGTTACAGCTAATCCTTAGAACTGCCATTACTGATTTTTACCTACTAGATTATATCCATTGTTTTATTTTCATTGACAAGTCTACATTTATGAGCTAAATGGATAGGATCAACAAACTGAAAATGTGGAACGTTTAGTGAAGTAGATTAGAAATAGACAATTTATTATATTACGTAAGAAATACAGTTGCGTTTTGTACAGGGGCCGAAACCTGTACAGTACAGGGAACTGAAACCATACATCCTTGATATTGTAAGTGCAACACAGTAGCAGCTGTAGTGCCAGAACAGGCCCATTTTAGAGGCATAAGTAACCCCTCCCTATTAGCTTTCCTGCAGTGGATGGTACTAAGCAGTACTAAGTGTGTCTCCCCCTGCATCCTGGTACCTTGTGCTCCAGCCCATAGAAACTATACGCCTCTGTATATCTGTTTCCAACATTAATAACAAGGATTCAAAAATATAGTACAGTTGTATATAGTATTTTGTTTTTGTAAAAACAAAAACAACTGATTAAAATAAGCAGCTGACATTTGAGGGACGAAAGATGCTAAGAAACAGATCCATAATGTAACTTGGTTTACACCTGTGGTTTTCTATAATGTAACTTGGTTTACACCAGTGGTTATCAAACAGGTAAGGCAAGACCTAAAAGGGAACCTTATCTAGCTGTAAAGATTATATTTTAACTAGTAACCCTTATTTATTTTTATTAAACAATATTTTATTGATTTTCTCATATTAACTATAAATCAATTTCTCAACATTGTTTTCTTTTGCTGTGCATTTCCTTATAGATTGGTCCATTTTGCATTTCTTTTACACGTATCATTTAACCATACATTTGAACTTTATCATTAGCATATTCCTGTAATATGTTCATACTTTACATCTGCCCCTACCCTTTCACATGGTCATGAATAAGTGCCTACAGCACGAAACGCGTAGGCTTTCTTTGATTTTAAAGCACTGGCTTTTAAAATGTACGAATAAAAGGAGTTATTTTATCTACCTTACTAAGGAGTGCTGGAATTTTCTCTCAATCATTATTATTTCTACTAAGACATCCAATTTTTGTTCCTGACCACCCGCACGCAAACTTTTTACAGCGGAGAAAGGAGCGGTCAGTACCATTTTCTCTTTCTACATGTTTGGATTAGTCACTCTCTTTCCCTCCCCCTCCATCCAACTAGAAGCTCCAGGTTCTTCTGAATTTTTCTTGTTGATCTCTGTGCTGGTACACCAAGTTTATCAATGGTAATGCTAATTGTTTATTAGAGCACACCAACTTTGTATTAATGGGGGTGTGGAGCCCATCCAATGCATCAGGATTTCATTCTTTGTATAGAAGAACATGGTGCGGTATCTGTTTCTAATTGTGTTTTGGGGAAACATGTCATCTATTACTCCCAGTAAACACATTGTGGCGTTAAGATTTTGATTCAATATGTCCTCTCTTTTGAGGAGCATTTGTATATCTTCCCAAAGTTTTTTTACTGGGGGACATGTCCACATCATATGATAGTAGTCTGCGTGGGGTTGTATTGCATCTTGGAGATCTGTCTGATGGGAGTCTGCCCAGTCACAGTAATTTAACTAGTAAGTTAACCCTTTTAAATAGCATTTCATTCTTTGGTGTAAGTAGTGTTTTTCTGTTATATATTGTTGACCCATACATTGCAGAGGTCGTGTATGATAACTCTGGGCCTTATTAACCAAAGGCCGAACAGTCACGTAAAGCTCTGAATTCGTATCTGTTTGCCACTTCCCCATGTTCGCATATTGATCAAACTCTGCGATGTGAATAAATGACCAATTGACTACTATAGTCGAAGTCATTCGGAGCACTATGCATGCATGTGCACAGGTACTTCTACTATTGACTAAGCTGCGGTGTGTTGAAGGAGCAAATGTGACAAGGTGAACCGTTCCTAATTTACATTCTTTGCTACATCAGAGTGGCGAATTGGGGGGCTGATGGTAGGGCTCCGTATTCTACTTATATCCAACTGACCACACCACACTACGCATCTGACAGCAATCTCCACTGTCTACTTGCTTGACAAGTCTATTTGCCACTAAGTAAAAAATGAGAAGTTAATTTGTGACTATTTTGGAGATGCGACTCGAATTGTTGTGAGGAGAATTTACCCATTAGACAATCAGCTCCTGTGTGTTAATTAGTTAATTATTTTTGGGGCCAATAAAAGGAATGCTAAAAAGCATTTTTTAAAGATTTTTGATTGAAAGTACAAGTTTTGTGACTACCTAGTGGTGTAACCCAGCTATGATGATGCGAGAAAGCTCGTTATGATAATGAGTGCAATCTGTGTGTCTGCTAAATATGGCGGCAATGTAAAATATGTGTAACCACAGCTTTATAGCATCTAATAGATGAAGCCAAGAGTTTACCATGGATAAACTGAGGCCTGGATGGGAAAAGTTTGACAACCACTGGCTTACACATTAATACACATAATAATAATAATAATAATAATAATAATAATAATAATAATAATAATAATAATAATAATAACCACCAACTAATGACAAGGAAATCCCTAGTAGCAGTTGCTGGAGAAAGCAATGCTGTAGTTTTAACCCTTTAACTACCAGCCGATTTTTTTTTTGTTGACCACTTATTCCCAAGCT
>WMED01010837.1:0-15561 GCA_019650415.1 Pipa parva | reverse complement strand
AACGCTGTAAAAGACTCATTGCAAGTTATCGCAAACACTTGGTTGCAGTTGTTGCTGCTATGGGTGGCCCAACCAATTATTAGGTTTATGGGGCAATCACTTTTTCACACAGGGCCATGATGGTTTGTTTTTTTTTCTCCTTTAATAATAAACACCTTCATTTACAAATTGCATTTTGTGTTTACTTGTGTTGTCCTTGACTATTGTTTAAATTGGTTTGATATTCCGAAACACTTAAGTGTGACAAACATGCAAAAAAACAGGAAATGAGGAAGGGGGCAAACACTTTTTCACACCACTGTAGGTATTAGCATCTTGGCTGTGTTTAAAAGTTGAGTTTCAAGTTCGATAACAAAGTGTTTTTCTGGCATAATAGATAGTAGGATATAAGATGGTTGGTGCGGTATTCTGTTACCTAGTATTTCTTCCGCTGTGTTTATAATCTCAGACCAGTATGTTTGTATGAGTGTACATGACCAAAAAATGTGTAGGATATCCCCCTTTTCTTTCCTGCATCTCCAACATAAGTCACTTACTGTAGGGAATATTGTGTGTAGCTTAGCTGGGATGTTATACCATCTAGTTGATATTTTATAGTTGGTTTCCACGATTCTTAGGCATCGGGAGCTTTGTTGCATATTTAAGATGCTATTTTTTGCTGACTTGTCAGTGAATGGCTGGTTTAGGTCTCTTGCCCATTTTATAATGAAAGGTAATTCTAGTTTGTAGTCTTTTGTTAGTAATTTGTATATCAGAGATAAGGTTTGTTTGGGAACATTTTGTGCGATGCAGAGATTTTCAAAGGGTGTGAGGGGTCTGGATAGTTTAGGGGGACCTCCTAGTGAGAGTAGGTAATGGTATATCTCAATATATCTGTAGAGGTCGTTTTGTTTAAAGGGAAATTTTGATTGTAGTACTTCTTTTTTGATTAGGCTTCCTTTATCTAAGAGATGGTGAATTTGTAGGTTCACTTCAACTAGCCAGTTTCGTAATTGTGTTTTAATGAGTCCAGGAGGAAACTCTGGGTTATTTAAGAGTGGAATGAGTGGTGAGGGGAAGGTGGTTAGTTTGTGTTTATTCTTGATTGAGTCCCATATTTGAAGGGTATTTTTCATGAGTGGATGGTCTGTGTGTATAATACGCCTATGTTTTTTTATCTATCCAGGGAAGATGGGATAGATGTGTGTTGGTGTTTTGCTGTTCTATTGCTATCCAGGCTTTGGTTTTGCTATGGTGGGTCCAGTCTATTATTCTGTTCATTATAGCTGCTTGGTAGTATTGTTTAAGGTTTCTTTTTATGTTGGTGTAGGATGTTTCTTCGCAGTCTAGGATGTTTTTTGTTCCAGATGAATTTGTTTATATAGGAAGTAAGTGCATTTACGTATCCTTCCGGAATTGCTATTGGTAGTGTGGACAGGTGCAATTTAAATTGGCATTTACACATAATGGTGTAAATAATTATAATGCCACAAATTATTTATTCATGTAAATTATTTTAACATATTATATCATGCACTTTTGTCAGAGATTGTTAGAGATTGAAGTATCAGTTAAATTACTGTACTGTGCCAAATATAGGACTCTAATGCAGTCTCTGCATGTTATTAATCAAATAGGAAATTAGATGCAATAGTCTCCCCACAATATCTTGTGATCTGTTCCTCTGGGAACTATACATAAACTGTGTATTTAATTGTCATTTTAATAAACTTCATAACTAGAATTTAACCTTCTTAATCTGTCTATTAACTGTAGAAAAATATTTAATAATTGGTTAATTGTAATCACATCCAAGTGTCCCCTTTTAACATATCATACAGTAGCTCCAATGTGTTCAGGAAGGTTTGTCAAGTGGATAGAAAACTTGCTAAGTCCAGAATTTAAGATTTTTTTTCTTCAGTAATCCAGGGATTTGGCAGGAACCAGTACACGTGGAAGACTAGACCACAATTTCATAGTTCTTACAGTAAAAAAAAAAATAATTAAATTAAATGAACAGCTGGAGAATAAACCTTTTTTATGCAGCCTCAGAGGGGGTTGTTCACTAAAGTCCGAATTGTTGCGTATAGGTGCGAATTCGCCAGATAAAGACAGTCACAATAGGCTGCTACTGTTGCAGTTGACTCTTTATAATGAGATATTGTCCCAGTCGCGACTTTATTGTGGGAAAATTATCGCAATCTTAACTTTAAAAATTGTTGTGACTTTACAATGGGGAAATTGTTGCGGATTTGCTATGGGAATCCGCTGTTTGAGAATTCAACAGTCGAATTTGCACCTTAGTGAATAACCCCCTCAGGAGGGGCCTGCATGTTTTTTGCATAGTCCAGAAAATAAACAGTGAATATAAAGAATAGCATAAATGTGTTGAGACCATAAGGCCCTCCCAAGACCCTGGACAAAAGTGGGGGCGACAAAAAGTGGTGCACAAGATTTTTTTTTTTTTTTTTACACTATTTCTTCAACTTTTATCATAAAACAAACCAACACCAAGATATGAGATATTTACACTGCACAGCAAGTGGAAAAATTCCCCAAGAAAAATGCAGGGATTAATCAAAGTCTTTAGAGAAATCTGCCAAGGTAGTCCCACCTTTCGGCTACCCATCACTAAACTCCAGTTGGCCTGTGCCAACTGCAAAGTACTAACACCAACCTGAATTAGATCACTGGTAGTCAAGGTCTAAGGAGTCTTCTTAACCAAAGATCCTTGAGATGTTAATATCTGGCATACCATTCTCCCAGATGTCCTATATTCTCCTAGCAGTCTTTAAAAGGCAATCTGATCTTAGGACGTACATCAAATGGGCCTCATTATGTACCAGGTACCTCCAATCAGATTCTTTTTAATGTTGATCTCTCAACTCTTTACACCAGCCAATCCTGATCGGGTCTGAATATGCACTGCATTTACCTCCCATTTTTAAGTTAGATCAGCCATTGTAGACTGCGTAATTATAGGAGGTGATCTTATTTCCCCTTTCCTAAGGCTAAACAGATTAATCTTTCCTCATAACGGAGATCTACCATTCCCAATTCAGTGATCTTTGAACCCTTTATGGCTCCACTGAATTTTCAATGTGGGGATTTATCAATGACTTAAATGATTGAATAATTACTAGCTTTATAAGCTGCAGGTTGTCATTACACGTTACTTACTATTCAATTAATGATCCACAAGTATTCCAACATCTTTCCCCACTGTTGCTTCTCCATTTATTCCCACAAGCAGATTCATAGCCACCAGATGAATCCAAAATTTTAGTGTGAAGGTCGGTTTGTAATGGGTTAATATCTCTCATGGACTTTATTTCAAAGTATACCTTTGTGCAATCTACAAACACAGAACTGTACTTTTCATCCCAAGATGCATACAACTGATAAATTAGTTAAACAGTGATAGATCCAAAACAGAGACTTGGGTACACTTATTACAGTGATCCAATCGGAGTAGGAATCATTGACCACAACAATACAAACATGATACTTTTGCCATTTCAATCAATCTGCAAACTGCATGTTGTAAACAAAAACTTTAGTTTACACAAAGGGCAATTTTTGTTGGCCAGTGTCAAATAAATCAGTAAAGTAAAAAATCTATTATATCCACCACCACCCCTCCCCTCTCAAGTCCCTACTTACTTTCTCAAAACAGCGGATGAGATTTTTTTTTTTTGGTAATATATTCCTTTCTTAAATCCATGTTATCACTTATGACTGCTATATATGATCTATTGACAACTCTTTATTTAATATAGTAGATGTGGGGTAAGGTTTATATAGTTACTTGGAGACTTTAATTCCTTTTTAAATACAGGCTTTATGCCAAACCACTGGTACATTGATGGTTATTAGGGAGTATCTGAAAATTAAATGCATGTCCTAGTGCTTTGTTCTCATTTATTTTGTATAAACAATTTTGATAATATGCATCTTAAGCCACAGTGGCCCATTCACAACACTCAATGTGATTGCCCTGCAGGATATCAACCCCAGTTTATTCTTTTGTTTACACATAGGTCTAGGAGGCATTAAATTAGTTTTTCTTTTTTTGCCAGTTTTAAATGAACCTACATGCTCAGACACTGACTTTTTAAAGTAAGAATATTTTTAAAAATGTAACAGACAATTTTAAGCTATATGCCTTTGATTATTTAAGTTTGGCTGCCTGATACTTTATAACTTTGAAATCATACAAATGACCATTGAACTGTATATTTTATGAATGACCTTTCCTTATCATTCATTTTCCTTTCCTTTTTTTTTTGCAGTGTAAATATGTCACAAAGGTTTTCATGTCATGCAAAATCGATTTGGGGAACTCCTATTCAGATTCGGTTTCTCTTCAAACAAAATGTTTTCTGCATAAGACTTTCATTTCTTTTTGTTTTTTCATAAAAAAAAGAAAAAAACATTTTTGTATTAAAAAAAAACAGTTTATTTTTATCAAGGTTCAATGAAGTTATTTATACTCAACATATTGGCAATATTTACTTTTAAAGAATCTTCCTAATACCGTAATTACAGCTGTGCAGACATTTCAGATTTTGAATATAATCAAAGCAAGTTTCAAAGTATAACTATAGTAAAGGTGGCATATAGGACATACCCGCTGACCTTATAGCAAAGCTCATTTTAAAAGGGCTCATACAAGGTGAATTACATAACACTGAGAGGAACCATTTGTGGTTTACTATTTGTCACAAAGCTGCCCATGTTCCTCTACCTGGATTGAATTTTAGGCTTGCTTCTCTATCCTTTGGCTCTTTGGTTGCTTTTTATTGCATTGTTTTGCTGGTTACACACCAGTAGTTAGTCAGCACAGGTGAACCCTGTTAATAAATCTATAAGGTCAATCCCTTTCCATGTTCCTTGCCCACACTAGGCTACTGACTTTCTGTTCTAACTGAAGCCTGTTTGTTGCTCCTGTTTCTGGAGTTGATCTCTGCTTTGTTCCTGACCTTCCTTGCCTGTTTTCTGCCCACACTGACATTAACCTGTATCACCCTGCATTATCACATGATTGTATAGTTTGCCTGGCTCCTAGCTTGCATGTATGCATGTTTACAAGTGTTTTTTCTATAATGCCTTACTCTCTCTAGTTTTCTCAATTCTTTTGTTTAACTCGCCAATCCAGTTTTATTTGTACACTCCTCCTGCATTATTTTATTTGCTCTGTGTTTCCAAGGTGTTCTCCCTTTAATCCTAACATCGTAAAGAAAAAAAAAAGACACATTTGTCAATAATACTGCTTACTGCTTGGAGTATTCATGATTAACTGTGGATGAACTATAAAAGTTTGCTATTAGGACACTGGAAAAAAAGCTAATAAAAGTTGGATTTTTTTTAAGCATCAAACAAATTGTAAATTGTAAATAAATCAAATATGAGTCATTCTTTTGCAACAGAAGTCTTAACTAAACTAGATTTTTAATTAATTTAAATAGCACCTTGATTAAAAAAATAAATAAATAAAAAGGGATAAAGGAAAAGGAAAACAAGGGCATTTCTTGGGGATATAAAACTTTTGTACATTACTCTACATATATATATATATATATATATATATATATATATATATATATATATATATATATATATATATATATATATATATATATGTTGGATATGCTTTTTACATAACCTATGGATTATATAACCTAGAGATTTCCCTCTGTAAAAACATGCCAATAAAAACTGAGGCTGTGTTCCATGCTGTTTTAAATGGGATATGAGTTATGTAATGTATGGCTTGAAAACAGACATCAAACTGTATTGAAAGTAATACTGCCACAATAACAATGAGCATTAATAATTATTTCTCTGTAACACACAGAGAGAAAAGTTAATCCACAACCAAAGGTTATATAGTTCATCTGCATGTTAAAAAGGACCAGGAAGATGGATGTTGCCTTTTGGAAAGAAGCTGCAGTTATTGCTACATATTAAAAATGCTAACTTAGGCGTTGAATTGCCAATTGTATAGATTTATGTTATTTTTTTAAATCTTTTTTTGCAGATCTATTTTAGTTGTTGCCATGAGTGTCATGGGTCAAAGTGGGATTTTTTTTCCTTAACAACTAAAAGTAAACAAACTAAAAACAATACAAATCAGGAATTCAACTTTAAATAGAACATTTCTACCAGTACCAGTATGTAGGAATCATTGCAATGTTTAACCAAATGGGAGGTTCTTCTGGTGTTACTGTTCCTTTAAAGCTTTTGGTAATCTTAATTGCATTGATTCAGTCTGTGTAATGGTCAAGTCAGACATTCTCATACAGAGAAACCTTGGATAAAGATTAATTCAGATTTATTTTTCTATCTGAAAATGCTAGTGTAGCTATGGACACAGTGTTCCCGCTAAAGCATGCAAATGTCTAGGTATGGACATAATGCAAACCCCTAAAGAAAACAGTACAAGGATTCTTCTGTATGGCCTTGGCTTAGGTGTTACAACCGGGGCCACCTCTGGCCTGACCACTGCCCTCATCACCACTCTTGCAGCATCTCCCCTTTGAATCCCAGTGCGCTACTGCTTATTCTGTAGGAATTAATGATTTCCTTGTATCATTACTTTATTAGAGATAATAAATAAACTCTTCAGTTTAAACCTGTGTAAATCACACTCAACAATTACATTTATCACTTAACTTACTCAACGATCTAGATGCTTAGCCTAATATTATTGAGTTTCTTTATTGCCAGTAGGCCAGGTTTTCACTGGTGTATAGGTGCGTGTCATTTAAAAAAAAAAAAAACGCATTGCAAAAATACACCGTCACATTTCACATCTTTCACAGGTACACCTTTCACTGGTGTATTTTCAGGACGTGTTTTATATATAAATAATAGCATTTATGCATCTCTTTTCTTCCATGTGTGACTGCTATTGTTCAATTCCTATTGCTACTAATCCTGTTGCATTGTTTATGTTGCACTCCATACACTCGAAAAAATGCAACATGAAGCATCCCAGTGCATGTTCCTCTCTATGAAACTTAACAGACAACTGGAACTCATATGCAATCTTCACGTTTCTGTGAAATGGGTTGAAGCACAAACAGAACAATATGCATGTTACAAGATTTTTGATTACCTACCGTTGATTAACAAAGGGTGTAGAGAATTCAGCAAGAAGACGGAAATTACCAAAATATGGCAACATTCCTTCACTCTGTAATTTGGAATAAGGGTTACAACAAACATTAGTTATCATTTTTCCAGAATACTAATTATTATTAAATGTATTCCGACCCAAAGGGCAGGTCTTTACATTGTAACTTTCAATGCTTAAAATGTAAAGCACAGTAAAGGATAAAAGGTAATAATACTAATACGCATTGGCTCTATATAGGGTGGATATTTCCCCCTTCATATTCTAATACACAAATTTCATGTGCCAAGTAGCTGATTTCTAAGCAAATGATAAGGGGTAGCGAAGCAGTTAAAGGAATTCAGTCCTTCCTAATAATATTATCAGTATATGCAAGAAAAAGTCAGAAATGGTTCATAACAGTGTCATATGGAATGAGCTTATCTCCTAGGTCCATTACTGTATTATATCAGCTCTAACACACAAATAATTAGGGGCCAAAAATTCTTATATAATAGAATTCTTATATAATAGAATATACTACAATACAATACAAGCATTATGTAACAAAAAAATCTAAAAAGAGGAAAATACCTTATTTCTGACTAATAGTTATCACTCTGCAGGTCTAGTAACATATACTTACAGGTGCACCAAAATGTACAAACCTACTGGGCAAATAGTGATACACTACACCATAAAGGTGCAGACCAACATACTCATACTGTTACATACTGGTGAATCCATAAATCCAAGCAAGCCATGGCTTACATTATACCTTTAGCATTACACACAGACAAGAAGCTATTTAGTTGCTTGTTTGCAGAGATTCACAGAAACTCGACTGTTAATTTGTAAGATTAAGATATTAGCAAAGAGAATAGAGTTAATTAATTAGGCAGAAAATCATCATGCACCCAAGAAATCATTAGATTATATATGTTACAAGTTAAATAAAAGACTGACCTATGGTTCTAATACTTCCTGTATACTCCCTTAATTTACTTAAGTTTGCAGTAAATAATATAAATGAAAAACATGAATCAATGTGTCTGGGAACCTATGCATGTTTGGCTTTATCTTTATCAAGTTTGGTCTGTCTATGACTGCTATTGATTAATGTATGTGATCATGGGCAGACTTGCAGATTAGGATCCGCAATTTATCAATTTTGGCTACTGTGTATGTAGCTAAACCTGCTAATGATCTGGCTTAACTACCAGTGATTGGAATAGTCACATTTGATCATCTATAATAGTGGTTCTCAACCTGGGGGTCGAATGACGATTTGGCAGGGGTCGCTTCAGGGATGTCGCAATTACCGTAAGCATGGTTAGAATACATTACAGTATCCTGAAATATATCCAACTTTAAGCATCTTTTATGCAGTATATGCTTCAGCTTAATTGTTCTAAGGGAAGAGTGAATACTTTTACATTGCTAATATTTATCTAAAAACATAATCTTCTGCCCCATACTTTAAAAAAACTAATCAGAATTTGTATGTGAAGTATAAAAAGTGAGGATTTATTTTAATGTTCCGTCTTCTATTTCTTTTATCAACCACACAGGGTTTGCGTGATAAAAATCACAGGAGCTGACTAAAACATAGCAATAAATCATTATTATTTTTGATTACCTGTAAAAATCCCATGAGTACCTAATTTTCAAGTAATTAGCTATATTATTTATAAAAGCCCACACAGGAGATATACTTTTTCATAATATTGAACATTTGAATATGACCTACAGATTTCATTACACAGAATCACAATTTCATAGTCTTTTACTTTTGTACTAATTTGTCTTTTTATATCTCCGTTAAATCCAAATAAAATGTGGCTTTCACAAACACAATGCTTTTTTACATATATAAAATACGGTAGGTTATGTGGTAATGGAGCATTTGATTTATAAAGTTTACACGATGATCAGTCAGTCCATGTGTTTCACTTAGTTTAATTCGGAAATGTGTTATCTAGAGCCAGATCCTTCTTTGACCCATTAATACTGTATGTTATTTCACTTTCTAGCAATGCCATTTGCTTCCATATCTTAATCCAATAAATTTAGTCTCCCTTTGGTAAGTAAAAATCATTTTTACTGATACAACATCAACAATAAACAGCATATATTACGGAACAGCAGGAACATTAACATGAAATGAATCGGGATTTATTTATCAGAGGGTGACAATGCCACCATTTAGTCGCCAGTATTGTCACCATGTAATAGTTGCCTAAATTACAACAATCAATTTTACATTCATTTTAATGGTAGACATTTGCTAGATTATGTTGGTCACCACATTTTTTTACTTTCTGACTGAAATGTAAACAGAATAGTATATAGTATAATATGTTGCCAGAATAGTAAAATAGGAAGCCTATAATAAGCCCCCCCAATTCTACACTTTCCTTTGGCAGGTCAGGCTGGTATGTTCATTGAGTAGACATTATGTACACTAAAATTGCTGTTGCATTTGTAGTGACTAGACACAAAGTGGTGTAATCGTCATAATATAGCAAACTGTGAGAGAATTTGCCGTATTGCAAAAAATAATCCTTTGCTTCATATGGAAAGTTGGCAAATTATTTTTCCCAAATTCACGTATCTAAGGGACAATTGACACAATGATAACGATGCCCCTAAGACTTTACAATGAAGTAAGTTATTGACCTATTTTTCAAGGGCAATCATCTACTAGCTTTCACTTGCATTCTTTATTATAAAGTAGTTACTATTGTGGTACTCATTAAAGACTAGATACAATAAGTAACCTTGTTATATCGGAGTTCTATTGCAATCATCCCTGGTACGTGGCAAAGGCACTCAATTTGAACTCTATGACCTACCAATCTCATTATTTCTTTTACTAACATAAGTAAGGAATTTCCTATGCTGCATCAATAGTATTTCTAGTCTTTTGACCACACTAACAACTATAATCTACCTCCTCTAATGTAATGGCTCTGGGACTGTCTATAAGAAGTTTCTGGGCCACAACTCATTTAACCACCTTGGCTTTTTTCCCCAAGGCAAATGAATCAAGTCAAGGTTACACAAACACAAAAATGTGGTCTTGTTTAGAATAACAATATGAGAGGTTACATCAATATTGTTTCACATCAAGGTAAATTTTAATATAATAAACCTACTGGAGGGCTCAATAAAATAGATCTTCATTAAAGCCTTCATGAAACCTTTAAATAATATACAGATTCCTCAAACAATGCCAAGGAAAACAATGAGTCATATCAATAACTTCACCTGTGATACAGTGTACAAAAGGCTATAGTGAATATACAAAACCATAGATTATGAGTTAGCTAGGACAGCATGAAGCATTGAAATAATAAATATGTTCCCTCCAATGTAAAGTCAGTAGGTTTGTCATTTGATTCACTGGCAGTAGAGTTTAGCACCATGTTAGCCATAGATATAAGTAGAGGCGAGAGTATAGGCGATACCTTTTATTGGGTAACGGAATAGATGGTAAATGCAAGCTTTCAAGACTACTTAGGTCTCTTCTTCAGCCATACTATGTCTTAAGAAGAGACCTAAGTAGTCTCAAAAGCTTGCATTTACCATCTATTCAATTAGCCAATAAAAGGTATCGCCTATACTCCCTTGTCTCTGCTCAGTTGATTCATTATTCCACTGAAAGTATACCTAGAATTCAGTCAAGCAATGCATGACTACTAAGCTGTTGGGAAACTGAACGTTTACTTTCAAAACACCAATTACCATTCTCTTGCTTTCTTTATTTTCATATATTTATTTTAACTTAGAATTTATAAACTAAGGAGTTCCATGAATCCACAGTGCAGGCAGGGATGTACTTATAATGATGGCCAAATTATATTTTCCCAGAAGAAAGGAACTTAAATTTTCTCAAACATTGCATTGTTTTAGGTTTGCACAATAAATGGCAGTATAGACTCAAACTGCAAACTGAGCAATATCACATGTATGTTTTACCACATTATGAATGCATGGTAGCTGCAAAACGTGATGAACTTAAAAACAAACAGGAAATATCCGTGTTCATCAAATGCTTTTGACATGGCCCCCATGGAACTGCTGCAAAGTCCCGCCTCCATGAATACATTTTTCTACATTTTAAACACCACAGCGCACGCACAGACACAGATGTAGCATTGCTTAGAAAAGATACTTTAGCTTTATTCTGCATGTATTTAAGTTAAAGTGGATATCCAGTGTTCAGGGTGCCATGGCACAAAATTATTATCGAACAGACCAATGCAGATTTTCAATATATGATAATAAAAAAATAAAGTGCTTAAAAGCTATACAGGTTCACACAAAAGATGCTGCCTGTGTGATTCAGTTCTTTGCTACATATCCAGAAGTGATACATATGCACAATACTACCCAATCGAAACACAGAACAGGGATCAGGCATGCTGCTTACTCCCCTGTATTCCTTTTTGCTGACTGTTTCAAATATGAATCTGTTTGCTAATTATTCTGAACCCTGGAGATCCCCTTTTAATATGCCTTTATTCATAGAAACTTAATAAATGCTACATATATTAACGATTGGCTGAAGGAGGTTACAAAGAGCACCTTTACTATTGATGATTGGATAGTTTTTTTTTCTTCTGTGCAATGTGCAGCAAAGGCTTGGGGCTGAATAAGGGTTCCAACATTACTAACAGAATTTATGAATATTGGACTGTGCAGATTCATGTTGACGTCTGCTCATCAATGTACTACACATAAGCAAAAGCAGTCATTATTCGTGTTTGTTGCTGGAATTGGATGAATATTTGAGGACTGCTTTTAGATCATCTGTATAACCTGTGGCCGACATTTTCAGAGAAGACTTGGGTGGTTATTCACTAAATTGTTGTGTATCAGTGCGAATTCGCCAGATAAAGACAGTCGCAATAGGCTGCTACTGTCGCAGTCGCGTCTTTATAATGAGACTATTGTTGCAGTCGTGACTTTTATTATGGGAAAATTGTCACAATCTTAACATTAAAAAATTGTTGCGACTTTACAATGGGGAAATTGTCACGGATTTGCTATGGAAACCCGCTGTTTGAGAATTCGACAGTTGAATTTGCACCTTAGTGAATAACCCCCTTTGACTTTGAGCCACATTTATTACTTAAACACAATCAGAAAACACAAAAATGATGGTGTTTGGGACTTTGGGATCTTCTCTTAGTGGGATTGCAAAGTTCAGCCACAAGATAATCATTAGAAATGCTTCGATACAACAGAAATGTTACATAAGTTTTTATAGGAAACTTATATTTTTACAGATCAATAGATTAACAGACATACCAAAGATATATTTTATAGCTTATTTTTTCTTCTCTCCTCTCAATCATTTGATATGTGATATTTTACACAAAAAACTATTGTTAATATGCAAAAACATAGCATATTGTAAAATGGCTCAGCCGGGACAGTACAAAGCATTTCAATAATAATTTAAATTAAAGAATGCAAAAACGAAATATATTCAAAACATGGTTGATTTAAGCCATCAGCAATTTGGCTATTACATCACCAATTTACCATTACTGGAAAAGAGGTAAAGTGGGTTCATATGAGACTTGACAATAATTAAATCTAAGACAAAGGGTCTGTTTTTTGGGAGAAGACATTGCAAATACAACAGATGTCGATATGTTCAAGGGGGGACCTGCTTAAAATAAGGTTTATGGTAAATGGAATACAATAATATATATATATGTCCACAAAGGTTCTTACATTCCCATATTTAATTAAAAAGCTCTCTTAAATAGTTAAAATGCCATTTAATATACAGCTTATCATTACTGATCACAATACATTTATTTATCATTTATGCTTTTTACATCATTTTATTTGGTAATTAACTATTAAGAGCATCAGCAAACAAGCTCAGGAATAACCACACACATACATTACTGTGTATGCCTATTTTTTTAATTTCCAAATAAAAGTTAAAAATGCTGCTTTGCTGTAGCATGCCTGCAGCAAAGCAGCATTTTTTATCTACCAGTCTAAGAAAAAAGTGTTTAAAGCTATTCCCTTATTTTGCCTAACACTGCATCAAAAGCACATTTAAAATAAATGCGAATAGGACCCCTAGACTTTTCAGAGTATATTGCAATCACTTCTATTTTTTAAACTCTCCTGCTGGATAATACACATCCTACACCTATCTCTGTGCACAGTTTTTAGAAAGAGTATGAAAGCCAATGCCCCACCTCCAGTTCCAAGAAGAAAACAGGAAACCCATTTCCCACAAACAGAAAAAGATGCAGACATGCTTTAGTGATAGAAAAGATGACAAAGTAATTTAATGCAAGCTTTCATTGGTGGCCAAGAATGAACTTCACTCAAGTAGGTTCAGTGATCCTACAGTGGCAAATCATAATTTCTACCAATTTCTAAGATGCAGCCTAGGTTATTTTAAACCTTATTCCAGTAAATGCCGTGACATTAAAATACATATTGGTAATATTTATGTCATTCATTATATTTTTAAAACAAAAACTCAGACATTTTTGAACCCTAATGAAAAAGGTGGTGCATTTCAGGGGAGCCAGTGGTTTGCACAGTTTAGTCTGTGATTTTAAATGGCTAAAATGTTCTACAATTGGGTTGTACTGTCTTGTAAACTGTAGTTTGTTTTTCCAGTCAGGGATGCAAGTTGGGCAGCCATAGTCTACTGTAGCAGCTGCTGACTCCTAAAGCTTCCACTGAAAAACAGACTTACAGGCTATATACCTTCTGGGATTACCACAACACTTAATAATTGTCTAGAGAGGCCAACCCCTTCCATAATAAAACTACATTTGACTTTAGATGGGGTATATATAAAAGATGAAGTTTGTCAAACCACTTGATGCTGGAGAAATAGTGTTTTTATCACATTTATTACATTGGTATTGCCTTTTAAAAAAAGCATTTATTGCCATGTTGAAAGTCACTTTTTGATCAATCTTTTTTATGTCGAAAATTTGATTTCAATCTAAAGTAAATTGACAAAAACCTTCATATATATTCCCCTTATAAGAGTTATTAACTTGTTTCAATTTAATGCTGTTAGGAATTAAGAGTGTTTAAACAAAGTTTTTATTTCATTTACAGTACTTTTCTTTATAAAAATGTGGTTTCCATATTTCCATTGTTGGTCATTGTAAATTGTTACTTTAAACTCCTAATTAAAGCAGAACAAATGTATCTATATATGCCTTGGAAGTTCATTCTTGGCCGCATGCACTAATCTTGTCTGTATGTACTACTATTGGGTAAAAGAACATGGCACTCACCAGTACATAGTAGTAAGCATACAGGGCTGCCATGTGATGTGTCACAAAATATTTATCTCCAATCTCCTTCCAGTAAAAAATAATAAGCAACAGGTCTGCAATAGAACAGAACAGAACAATTTAAATCACATTGTCAGTGTGACCGATTTCCAAATGAATACAACATAAAGAGATACTATCAGAGTGATTTGGTGGCCCAATGGTTACCACAGTGGTAATACACAAATGAAGATAACAAAACATCTATGCTTGCATAATTCAGTATGTACCACTAGTCAACTTGAGTAAACCTGCAGAAACATGAAACCTGTGTGATCAGTTTGTAGAAGAGTAGGGAGACAGGAAAAAAAAAGGTTATTAACAGCTGTCAGTTAGCATGAGTGCATAAGAAAGAAAATACAAATGGCTGTGCTTAATCAAAGAACCTAACAGCCAGATGAGTGCAATATGGCTGTCTCAGTCTAAGTACCAACAATTCGGCAACATCTATATATTCAGCTGACTGAAGCACAGAGAACACAGGACTAGTCCACCAAAGATCACCACAACCAAATATTAAAACCATAGCACCTACCTAACGATTATTGCCAGTGACTTTATATCTTCAACCATAGGATTCCAGAATTATAAAATGAACATGTTTCTTGAAACAGGGTGGGAATGGCTGTTTTTTAAAGTTGTTAAAAGCAGACACTTTGGAGGTTATTCATTAAAGTCCGAATTGTTGCATATAGGTGTGAATTCGCCAGCTAAAGACAGTCGCAATAGACTGCTACTGTCACAGTCGTGACTTTACTATGGGAAAATTGTTGCAGTCGTAACTTTAAAAATTGTCGTGGTCACGACTTTACAATTGCCCATATATATATATATATATATACATATATATATATATATATATATATATATATATGGGCAATGTAAAATGTAAACATAAGACCTAAGCAAAGTAAATGCAATTTCATGAAACTGAGAAATAAATCTTGGTAATTTACAATCTACCAGGCTACTATTAAACATTAAGCAGTGTGAACTTAAAAACAACAAAAGAACACTCTGCAGTATATTTAGAAGGCATACATAAAATACAACTGGGCCAAATGTGTACAAAACATTATGGGGGGAATTCACCATTGTCCGAAGTAGTGCGAACAGTTCGGGCGACTG